>JAFMSR010000009.1:42401017-42526017 GCA_022818135.1 Saxidomus purpurata | reverse complement strand
TACAAATATAACTTCGAAATGTTTACTACAGTATATATAGCAGAATTTTGTAACATTTCAAACAGTTAATAAATTTCAAATATCAACAGATGGAAATGAACATTAACTGATATTTTTATTTTTGAATGGAATTGCGCCGTTTAAATTTTTAAGATATCAAAGAAAAAGTGTTTTGATACAGAAATAGCGTTTTCGTTGTGCTTGTACGTATCGTGTACGTTTCAACTTGCAAATTACACATTACATCGTATACAAATGACAATACACACGTTATTGTGCGACAATATTTACCTGGCACTCATTAATCTTCGCCAATATCTTCGGGTTCTTTCGGGTATGTGTTGGGTCAGATCGAACAAATACATTTCACCGACTGAAGCTCACACCGCAGAGACGGTGGCATAGTGGTAGAATGTCTAACTTGTATGCTAGGTGCCATGGGTTCGAACCCTGCGTAGATAATTTTAATTTTTAAAGGATTATGGCTATTTTTATTTAATTTGTGGCACTATCTTATGTACCGTTTTCGCTTTTATATATTCTATGATTTCTGTTCTTTTTTATTTATTGTTGGTTAACTTTGCTTTGTGTTCTGTGTTTTTATTGTTTATGTATTAATACTTATCATTGATATTCAAGGCATTTCAGAAATTACATAAAATTACACCGTCCGTATTAGCCGAGGCAATCTTATCTTTAGAGCGTAGCTGTTTTGGTGTGTTGCTCTGTCACGTTTTAAGTTCCATATACAACTGTATGCAGGACGACGGAGAAAGAATGCTCAAATAGTGATTAAAAATTCTTGAAACCCCGTTTTGAACAAAGACAATAGTGAATACATTTAATACAACGAAACGATTAAAGTGTAAAACAAAAAATCAAGCAAGACTCGAACCGGCATACGCTGGATTGGAAGTCAAATGCCTGATCCACTACACCATTGCGTAATGCGTTATCTGGTACAGTACGAAATTGATATTTTATATCAATCGCTTGTTATATTTTCATCCGAAGATTACCGATCACATACGAAATATTCATGACTGCCAGTTCAATATTGTCGCATAATACATCAAACTGATTCATAAGTACAACGAATGTGAAAGAAATGTGTCAACTGAATGTTTTTGTTATGTCAGAATAAAAAAAATAAAAGGTTTCTTAATCGGTTCGAAACAAAACTCGTCTGCTAACGAACTACTGTATGCATGGACTGTATTAAACTCTAAAAGAAATCATTAAAAAGACTATACACTTAAGGGTGTAATGCTACCTTTCAATATTTTTGAATATCTTAGAAACTGCACCAGATATCTAAACTAATTTTTCGCAACATGTGGACTGTTGTATTTCACCGCTAGTGAGCTTAAACATAATTTGTTGGTTGCGTAAATACCTATTTACCGCACGTGTTATGTACGCTACCCTCGAAATCGAAAGTCGCAAAAATGAACAACGCATTTCACAAGTTTAAAATCAATGCTTTATTTTGTTATTCCCTCTCGTTTTGGAGCCGCCGTGGCGCAATGGTAGCGCGTTCGCCTCAGGATCGAAGGGCCCCGGGTTCGATCCCTACCATCGCCATGTCGGTAGTGTCCTTAGGCAAGACACAATTAAATCCACTTGCCTCTCTCTCTTCGAGGTTGATTCCATCTGGAATGAGTCTCGGAGCGTTTTAGTTGTGACTTGTTTCCATCGAGAAAAAATTGTTAAACTATTCCCTCTCTACATTGTTTAACAATTATGGTTAATTCATAAAATATCAAAAATAAAATCACAAACTTAAATTCCTTTAAACAACGGCAACAGTATCACAAAGCACAAACCAAAAAAGCTGCAAAAGATTCACATCTTTGTGACTCATCCAACTATTTCAAGAACACAGAAATCCTGATAAAAACCTGAAAAATATTCTATGGTTAATAAATAGTACTTTAATAACACCAGCCATTTTGGTCAATATCTGGTATGGCCACCATTGGCATTGATCACGGCCCTGCACCGGCTGTGCATGGACGCTATATTCTGCCTACAAGTGTGCAGAGGAACCCGAATCCATTCTTCCACCATAAATTGTCGCAGTTGTCCCAAGTTGGCCGGCCTTCTTGCTTTGACGGCTCGACCAATTGCATCCCAAATGTGCTAATAGGATTAAGGTCGTAACATAAAAAAGAGTATTCCTATGCGCCGGACCGCGGATACCGGAGACCGTCTCGTATAGCACGGCACATAGCGCTAGCGTTTCCATAGAATCACATATTACGTCACAAAATGGCCGCTATCATGAGGAAGTGGCGGTAAAAATTTAAACACCAAACTCCAGCCTCGCTTAAGCAGTTGTTTAGAGGTGGATTGTTGATTTTCTAAGGAAATTTTGAAACTGGTAATTAGATGAACCGCCATAACTCTCATATTTATTGCTTTATTTCGGTTCCAACGGAAAACCGTTGTTTAATTTTAAAAAATCGGCGTACGGAGTTTCAGATATTGACTTCAGTTCAGTTTGTGCATAGGAGCTCAAGGTCGTGATTATGCTTTTTTCCGGCTTTGTTTTGTCTTTTTACATTTATCTAAGAATCAAGCCTTTTCAGTCAAATGGGTACTTCAGATATGAAAGTTAAGGTCCGTGGAAAATAAGATCATGTTTTGTTAGCTTGGTTTGAGTCCTGCTACCGACCATGTCTCTTTAGTTTATGTGAGGTTGGCAGTTTCTTATGGTGGATACAGGATAGGGTTCTAGTATTGGTTCTTCACAGGAACGATGATGAGGTAAAGTGCCTGTTTGAATGACAAAAAAAACCCCATTGAAATGGAGAACAACAACAAGCTGCTAATCTTAATTTACCTTTATTAGCTGATACAGAAAACAGAGTCAGTCATATAGACACTAATATAATATAAAATGTATCATCTATGTCTTTCTGGTAAAAGATGTGGATATTATGTAACCAGCTTGTTTTGCTTTCATTTCAGGTAGTTTCTACCTGAGGAATGGCCCAGCTCAGCAAAATAGGTATTTTTTTCATTTTTTTTTATGCAGAATTAAAGGAAATTATTGATCTCTACTTTTGAATTTTGGAAAATTAAAGATTTTGGTGAATAAAATTTAATCTTGCAGGGTTAGTTTTGTAATAGCCATTACCAAAATGTTATACAATAAATGTTAAATTGACTCATAGTCTCAAAATATCTAAATACAGAATTTATTTTACATGCCTTGTGAACAGCTTCTGAATTTATTGAATACATAGATGAAGCATCTCCCTTTTTAACATTAAAAAAAAGTCTCATCCCTGAATAACTATGGATTCCCTTTCAAACCTCAGGGCCTTTTTACCTTCTATACCAGAGGCCGGAACACTAATAATAGGGTGTCTTCCCCAACTTAAATTTATTTAAAATCATGCAATTTTCCCCAAGCTGTGACTATACATTAGGATTTTAGTGTGCCCTTCAGCTAATTATCCCAAATTTTCCCAAAATTGAGGGGCTAAGGTGCCTCCCCAAACTTGGAAAATAAGCACTGAGCCATGCCTGTAAGATGCAACATTTTGTTATGACTTGGTGCTTAACAGGGACATTGCAGATTCAGCTGCAACAATACATACAGTCATGGTGCAAAATAAAATAATATGGAGCATTCCTGTCGGTTGCTGTCTTAAGATGGAATGTTACCCAAAATTGTGATGGAATTTATATAAAATAAACAATTATTAGTTCCTTTTTAAATGTCTCTGGAGTGTTACATTTTTTACACAAGGGCGTTTATGACCAGGGCAATATTTATTCCAGACCCAAAATGCAAACTAAGAGATTTTCATTGAAAGAAAGTGTTGTGTTTTCTGTTTCCCTAGATTAATCAATATTGATACGCATTACTTTCTTAAGACTTGAAATTTTTTTCTTTCAAAAAGGGAGAGGGTGTGTGTTTATATGAGGGTGTTTGCTGTTCTGTGAACTTTTTAATCAATTGCATACTTTTTCTTTACAGCACGTTGGGATAAACTGAAGAGTTGGAAAGGTCTCGAAGATGAAATTGAGGACAGGCTCAGTTCTTCAGACAAATTTGATGATGCAATGACACTTGAAATTGGACCGCAGGTAAGAAATAAACCAGCATGTTGGGTATAAAATCTACATAAAAATTAGACTGTAATACATTGTGAAGGATTTTTGTTACAAAAAATGAATGAGGTGCAATGGTAATACTGTGCACAGCAAAATTATTCCAAGTCGAGACTATGCCGCAGGAGGCCTAATGTTTTTGGGTTCTTCAATGCTAAGAAAATCCTTTTATTGAATTAAGTTTATTTAAATTTTCTAAATTCAGTTTGAGAACTTATGATTGTTACTTTGCAGCTTTTGCACACACTAAGGCATAGAAGTGCTTTGCGATGCATTGAACATACTTCATCCAAATTTGGAGAAATCTTCACCTGTCACTTCAATAAGGGGGCTGTTCAAGGGGTGCGGGTATGGGTGTTGGAGCTTGAGGGTAAAGATGGTTCCTGTAAAATTAAGGCGTAAGTAAAAAGTATTATATGGTTTCATTCAATGATTTGCTTTTGAAATAATTAATAACAGCATAAAACTATTCCAGTAAGAGTCTGAATAGAACTCTGATTACATTAAAAGCCAAAGTAAAAGACGCTTGAGATGAAGGATGGATTAACTACTGGGGTCATATTCCAGTAGCATCTTAAGTCAAATCTTAAGATTTTCCTGAAACTCAACAATTTCCTTAAGAAGGTAATTTAAAAAGGAGAATGTGAATTGCAGCATGTTGAATCTTCCATGACCATTTTCTGTAATGATGATGAAATTACACACAATCATTCACTTTTAAGCGAATTATGATAATTAAAAATTTTGGACTTAAGTTAAAATACTGAAGAAATCACTTGAGATGCTACTGAAATATGACCCCTGGTCCTTCCATGTGACCAACGATGGTTAAGTTAACTGCCTTTATATATATATAAATTGTACAATCAATAATTTTTAAACAGGTTTAAATGCTGAAGAAAAAATGTATGATCAAAGACATATATTTGAGTATTTGAAACTAAAGATTATCTGAATTGTTAATCTTTTAAGATTTGTAAAATGGGGAATGATTGGGGACTGAAACTACTTCAGCCCGGTCGTAACCAGACGTCCAGAGTCGACTGAGTCTGCCTTTACAACCAGTGTAGATCATGATCAGTATGCACATCCATGCCATTCAGACTTTTAATTGAGCACCCTTTTAGATAATTAACAATTGCTTAAGATGGGCGAGTACATTTTAAAAATTAAGTATGCAAAAAAAATGCATTGTTGGCAAATAATTTCATGGCTCAGTTAATTTGTTTTTGTAGGTTTGAGATGGAGTGTGAGATCACGTGCATGACGTACGTTACCAAGCACCGAGTGTACCTTGTGTTCTGTTCTGACCTGACGTTACGGGTTATCACAGATGCACGCAGTAACTTTGTTGAGGTTGAACGTGTTCCTTGTCTAACAACAACTTTATGGTGAGTGAGATATGGTTGTTTCTTACAAGGAGTTACAATGATTACGAAACATTAGTTTTAAAAAATTGAAATTTTGCGAAACAAGACAGGAAAGGTTTTTGGGTCTCAATTTAAAGTATAAGGTATAATTTGGATATGATTTAAGCAAGGAAGATGAGTAATGGTGTAGAAGGTGCATGTGCAGGTTGAAATCATAAATATATACAGGCTTTATGTTTATAATTCAGGTTACAGTTCTGCCTTGGTTAGTGTAACTTTATTGTTAAATTTTGATTCACCATCCCTGCCTTGAGAATAGGGCAAAGGATTGCCCAAATCAAACCTATCATGTGATTTTGCCTCTGCGACTAGAACAGATAATGACTTAATTAAACAGTTAATTTTACTTATGGACAAATCCCATTTTAGCAATGGAGTAAAAGATAAAAAAAAAAAGTTGCATTAAGGGTTGAGCAATTTGGGTTTAGTTAGAAACCTTTTGTAATGGTAAAAGGGTTAAGTGTTTGTTTATTATAGTGTCACCCCTACTTAAAGGGTCAGCCATTTCTGACAAATGAGACACCTTTTTCTGAGCAAATTTACCTCCCAAATCCTATTCTTTAATGCCAGGCACCAGGCAGGTAGGCATATGGGTTCCATTATTAACTAGCTGGCGGCTCACCAACTGGCCATATCAGAAGGAACCCTGCTGGTGGATGCCTATACCACTAGACCAAGAGCGACTGTAACTTATGTATGTTGTTTTATGTGTGTTACAGCTTGGTATATAATAAAGAGGATGATGAGATATATGCTGGTGGTATAGGTACAATAGAGGAGTGGAAGATCCATGGAGCAGAGGTGTGTCGCTTAATAGCTCAATTTTCTTTGTAAAGAATTGTTTAACCTTAAAATGCAAGCACGTTTTTCGGTTTTCGTAACAGTAGTGCATTTAACCTTGGTTTTAATATTGTTGATTGTTAATTAAATCTCTATAGAGGTAGGTAATTAAGGATTCTGGCATTTACTGTAAAAAAAAACTGACCTGTGCCGAGAAAGAATAACTGCAAATATGTGATTTTCAGCATGCAGCATCTTTGGTCCCAGGAAGGAAATTCTTCACAGATCTCACAAGAAATGATGTAAGTGCAATTGAATCTGTCTTAAACAATCACACAGGAGAAGTTGAAATTGTGGTCTCTTTTCTAGATGATTATAGCATGTACTTGGAGTAATTTGAAGTGGTCGCATAGGTCAGGATGTTGTTTAACTAAGGTGGTCGAAAGGGCAGGTCTGACTGTATATATTTGTATAGTTATAAACTTACAAAAGTCCTTCTAAAGGTGTTCGCTGTGGCGCAGTGATAGTGCATTCGCCTCAGGATTGAAGGGTCTTGGATTCGATCCCTACTATAACCATGTCTGTAGTGTCCTTATTTTTTGCATGAACTATTTTCATGTTTCAGTGGATAAGAGATATAAAGATAGTGAGACATCACAATTATATGGTAGCTCAACATGGTAACGGCTTGTGTGTTGTACACCTTAAGGTACGTGTTACATCTCCATCAAACTGTCGCCTCATCAGATATCAATTTTTAACAAAACTTAAACAATCTGTAATTAGGGCAAGAACATCAGGCTAAATTGCCTAAAATTCTAGAACATTACACACTGTGTCGTGTTCTTTTAAATGGCATGTATTCTGAAACTGGTATATTGTCTTATATCTAGGAAATAGTCAACCTTTCACTCTGATTTCTACTTATCTATAAATTTTACAGGATAGTAGTGAAAGCTGTAACACAAACCTGTCCCCTGACGTTTGAAAGTGTTTCAATTTTAAAGAAGATGTATCTTAATACAATGTATTAGAATCAGATTGGAATAAGCTTGTACAATCATTTCATGATTTATTTTCTGGTTCTGGTATTGCAGAGTAGAAAACAGCTGCACATGCTTCCCAACAGACATGAAGGACCCTTGATATGGTGAGATGCTTTTATTTCCGTGAGCTTAGGCTGGTTCCTTGACAGCTGACAAGCTATTGCATGTTTTGGCCTTAAAGGAAATGCACACGACACACATGGCTCATCATGTGGAGATAGAACATTCTTAAACAATAAATTTTCACTCCTAAAAACACAGTGGTGTTCAGTAACATCCTTAGATATGTTACAGCATTCTATGGGTAAGAAAACATGCAATAGATTGTTGTCAAGGCATTCCCTTTAAAGTGTGTGAGGATATTGCCTGTTCGCACATTTTATGTGTTGGTTTGATATGGAAAGTTATTACATGAGAAAGGTAAAGGAATGTATGCACACACAGGACAAGCTTGCTAAAATACTGCTTACCGCATTGGCATTACAATCTGATTTGATATCATCTTTGAAAAAGGAAGTCTAGAGTTTAATAGACAAATGTTGGTATAAACCCTCTTAAATACAGTTACTGTACAGTGCAACCTTTCAGGAGTTTACACCCTTTGGAACATAGACATGTGTTTGTTATAGATAGGTTTAATTTTAAATGAAATCAAATTAAAGAATTAAAATAAATAGAGTGGTGCTATTCCGGAGAGGTTGATTCCTTAAATAATTGAAGCAACTGGAAAAACAAGTGTCTTTTTTAGGGAGAATGTTGCTCTAGGGAGGTGTCCTTCAGGAAGGTATGACTGTACATCAAATATCATTTGTTATAGGACGGTTCATTTGTCCTGGACATATACAAGAAAGGGAGTCTTAGACATTACAGTTACATGAAGTTTTGAAACCGTCATGGCAAGTGATATAGCTTATATGCATTATGATTTCAGTTGTTGTTATTACCCGCAAAGTGACTTCCTGATGACTGGTGGAGCAGAGGGTAAAATCAGGGTATGTTTCCTCTAGAACTTCCATTCTTCTACTTCTAACCCAAAACTCCCTTAAGTTTATACAAAAACATTTTCATCTACAGTAAAATCTATCAGGCACCTGGTCTAAATGGAAAACATTAATTATCCAGCACATTCCCTTCATCCAAGTACAGTGTAACCTCTCAGGAGCATATATCTATGGAAACACAGAGATTTTTTTTTTAAAAAAAGGTTTTTTTTTAAAGAGTTTTTTTTTTCTATAATTGACACAATATGAAGGAAAATATGTGTCTATTTAGGGAAGTTGTTGCTCTTTGTAGGTGTAGTTGGGGGAAGTTGGACTGCAATATTAAATGTACATTAGAAAACCTGGGTTTAAGCAACCTGTTGTAACTCACATGAACTTGTGGTCTACAAGGGTGTCAGGTAAAACAGGTTTTACTGTATTTCCAAAGATAAAAATATACAGGGATCTTTTCTTTGGCAAGTTATTATACCCCCAAAACGAAGTTTAGGGGGGTATATAGGAGTCACCCGGTGGTTGGTCGGTCGGTCGGTCGGTCGGGTCGGTCGGTCGGTCGGTGTCGGGTCGGTCTGTTGCTTTTCCTTGTCCGGAGCATAACTTGAAAACTACTCGTTGGAATTCAATACAACTTCATACAATGGTCAAGCACATTGGGAGGAAGTGCAGTGCACAAGAACCATAACTCCATCTTGAATAATTACAGAGTTATTGCCCTTTGTTACTTTTCCTTGTCCGGAGTATAACTTGAAAACTACTGGTTGGAATTCAATACAACTTCATACAATGGTCAAGCACATTGAGAGGAAGTGCAGTGCACAAGAACCATAACTCCATCTTGACTAATTACAGAGTTATTGCCCTTTGTTGCTATTCCTTGTCGGAGCATAACTTGAAAACTACTGGTTGGAATTCAATACAATTTCATATAATGATGAAGCACAATGAGAGGAAGTGCAGTGTACAAGAACCATAACTATATCTAGAGTATTTACAGAGTTATTGCCCTTTGTTACTTTTTTCTTGTCTGGAGCATTACTTGAAAACTATTGGATGGAATTCAATACAACCTCATACAATGGTCAAGTACATTGAGAGGAAGTGCAGTGCACAGGAACCATAACTCTATCTTGACTATTACAGAGTTATCACCCTTTGTTACTTTTCCTTGTCCAGGCATAATTCGAAAAGTACCAGTTGGAATTCAATACAACTTTATACAATGAAGAAGCACAATGAGAGGAAGTGCAGTGCACAGGAACCATAACTCAATCTTCACTAATTACAGAGTAATTGCCCTTTGTTACTTTTCCTTGTCCGAAGCATTATTCGAAAACTTCTGGTTGGAATTCAATACAACTGCATACAATGGTCAAGCACAATGACAGGAAGTGCAGTGCGAAAGAACAATAACTCTTTCTTGACTCTTTTAGGTTATTGCCCTTTTGTTACTTTTACTTGTCTGGAGCATTATTCGAAAACTATTGGTTGGAATTCAATACAACTTCATACAATGGTCAAGCATATTGAGAGGAAGTGCAGTGTACAAGAACCATAACTCTATCTTGACCAATTACAAAGTTATTGCCAAGAACAATATCTCTTTTTAGTTTGTTTGCAAGGTATTCTGTTACTACGAACTTTCTCAGTTTATAAGGCAAGTCTTTTGGGGGTATTAATCACATTTAGTGATAGCTCTAGTTAGATCTGTTGTAGGAAAGGGAACTTGTAGGGACTTGTATTAGGAAACCTTGAAATACTGCTGGAAATGTAGGGTTAACGCACTTTTTTTCGTGTTATAACATCTGCAGAAACCCGAGGGATGGTGTGGTGCCCAGCCCGTTGGGGCTCGGGCACCAACATATCCCGAGGGTTTCTGCGGTGTTATAACGAATAAACTCTGTTAGCGCTATTCTAGCATAAATAACATAAAAATCATAGAAATAAAAATGAAACGCTCTTACTGGTACGACGTTCAATAATGCGCGGGACAACGTCCGTGTTGTTAACGTGATATTTATGGCGCTCACCAGCGGTTTTTAAGCCCGGCACTGTTGCGCCGTATATGATGTAAGACTTGGAAGACAGGTCCATTGTTTACAATGGCCCTGTACTCCGCATAAATGAAAACGGGTTATAACGGCGCGTGAATCTCCCCGTTAACACACGTTTTTTCCCCTGTTAAAACACCGGCAAAATGGGCAATAACAGCACATTTTATGCTAGAATGGACAGCAAAACACCTAATTAACTTTTACGGTTTATATTTTGACTGAAATGATAGAATTAGCTGTCATTTATGTCACCTGCTAATACATCATCCAAAGATCGTTTAAATGAAGTAGTTCCAATTACATCTCTGGTTGCTATAGCAACAAATAGGAAAAACTTCAAAAATCTTCTTTTCAAAAGCTGGACAGCCTAGAGCTTAGATATTTGGTATGTCCTAAAACACTCTTAAATATAAGTTATTATAACACTGGCTTTTAAAATCTTCTACAAAATCACAAGGCCTAGAGCTTAGAAATTTGGTGTGTAGCGTTGTCTAGTAAACCTCTATCAAGATTGTTTTATTCATGTCGGTAGGGTCAAAATTTACCACACACAGGTTGTCACTGGTTTAACATAGCTTTAAAGGAAAACCTTAAAAAAGAATCATCTTTTCCACGCCCACTAAGTCTAGAGCTTAGATATTCAGTATGTAACAATGTCTAGTGGACCTGTCCAAAGTTTGTTCAAATCATGCCCCAAGGTCAAAATTGACCATGCACTGTGGGTCCCTTGTCTGTATATAGATTTTTCTGGAAAACCTCCAATCCAACCAATTAGTGACCAACAACTTTATTAACGACCTTTTACTTTCCGAGCAACCAATGACTTCTTTAGCATCCAGTGTCATCCCATAGAATCCACTGACTTCCTTAGCAACTAGTGACTTGCATCTAGGAACAAGTGACTTCCTTGGCAACCAGTGACTTCCTTAGCAACAACTTAGTCTGCAAGCAACCAGTGAGTTCCCCAAGCAACCAGTAACTTCCTGAGCAATTAGTGACTTTCCAATGGAGCAAGTAACTTTCTTTGCAACCTGATTGACTTGCTTAGCAACACTATAGTCCCCTAGCAGCCGGTGTGTTCCCCTAGCAACTTGTGACTTCCTTTGCAACCTTAAGCATTCTCTTGCTACCAGTGACCTGCTTAGCAATTAGTGAATTTCCCCTAGGAACAAATGACTTCCTTAGCAATCAGTGACTTCCTTAGCAACAACTTATTCCACAA
This sequence comes from Saxidomus purpurata, assembly GCA_022818135.1. NCBI lineage: Eukaryota > Metazoa > Mollusca > Bivalvia > Venerida > Veneridae > Saxidomus > Saxidomus purpurata. The sequence goes on along the minus strand of JAFMSR010000009.1, from coordinate 42,514,365 downwards.
GCAACCAGTAAGTTCCCCTAAAACCAGTGACTTCTTAGCAACCAGTAACTTTCCCATGGAGGGAGTAACTTTACAAATTGTGGCTTCCTTAGTAATGTTCACTGTAGTCCTCAAGCAACCAGTGAGTTCCCCTTACAACTTATAACTTCCTCAGCAATGTGTAGCATTCTCTTGTCACCAGTGGCTTCCTAAGCAGCCATTGACTGTCTCTGGCAGGTGGTGACCTTATCAACCAGTGATTTACTTTAGTAGCCAGTGACTTTCCCTAGCAACCAGTGACTTCCTTAGCAACTACTGACTCCATTGAGTGATATAAGAGCCATCATGGCCCTCTTGTTTCACACATCAGTGCATAGTCACATATTCATGCTATTTTACACTTTATTGCCACTTTAGTGTCACTTTAGTCACATATTCATGCTTTTCCACACTTTTGTGCCTAGTCACATAAAAATAAAAATTATATGCTTTTTCACACTTTTGTGCCTTGCCACATATTAATGTTTTTTTTACATATGATTTCAGATATTCAACGGGAAAGAATTTGACTTATTACATGTGTTTATTGGGCATCATGGAGCTGTTTCAGGTACAGTGTGCTTCTTTCAGCATATTTCTACACTCTTTTATTGCTTAGAACGGAGCAAATTGGTTTGCACTTGTCTGTGTATATACATAATTTTATTATATGTTGATTCCAGTCTTAATGGATCGAGTGTTAACCCATTCATGCCTAATGTCTATTAAAATACATATCTTTTCAAGCAGGTATGCTCTGAAGCAGATGACAAATTTGTTAGCTTTTGGATCATAATTCTGCAAAGCACCCCTACTTTAAGACATAGACTTGTCCAAAGTAGAAGTCGGAAGATCTTATTGTGAAAGACTAGGTATTAATGGACTCACTAAAAGTTGTTGATTTGCAGTCTCTGGCAGCACTTCACCTTGAGATACTGTAGAATCTACAAGTAAATGCCCTTTAACCTTTTTCAGTGGACTGACCTGACTGAAGCAGTCAATCTTAATGTAATCATTCCAATTTGATCATCCCAGAGGTTGTTGGTTTGAGCCCCAGCATTGGAGTCACGACCATACCTCCTCATGTGAAACTAGTACTGGGTTTTTCCAGGAGGCGTACTCAAGAGTGACTCAATAAACTACAAGCTTTCTCCAGAATGGTGCTTAAATAAACTAATATAAACTAAACTATAAAGGTTGTTTGGTATATTTCTAGCTATGGAGGCACACAGGAAAGAGGCGTTGCTGTTCTCAGCCTCGCATGACGGAACAGTGAGAATCTGGAGGATGGATAATCTACAGATTGTATGTCTTTTATCTCAATTGTTTCTTTCTCTCGGAAGTTGCAGATGCAAAAAACAATAACCCTTTTCTGTACTGATTTATTTAACTTCGGTTGTTAATTAAACAAGTTCTTACAACTAAAGATATAAAGATGTACTAATTGCTCTCGAGACTTACTCCAGATACAATCACCTCTTTCGTCACTTATGAGGGACAGCTCTTGTTGTTTTTTTATTGCTTGAAATTGCAAAGGAGGACTTCAAAATGGCGGCATAAGTCAGGATGTTACTTACTATAACTCAGGTGGTCGCACGGGCAGGTGCGACTGTATGTTTCTGTTCTGATTGCATTTTGAACTACAGTAAACTCCGTATAAACAACTCTGGATATAGTTAAAATCTGGATGTATTTGGAACAAATTTTCTCTGCCCGAGTTTTTTCTTTCTTTATTTTATATGAAAATGTTATATGGATAATAACAAAATCTGGATATAACAAAAACAAATTTAAATGGTGGGATTGTGTTCGTTAGAAACATAATTTACTGTACATTGTGTTGTTAAATGATCTTTGCTGCTCTTATTACATTGTTTATCTTTTAAGTTTATGAGGCTGGATGTGGGAGAGAAGATCTACAACATGGCGTTGCTTAGTGATACAAAATTCTACTTCCAAACTGAAAAAAACATACTGATCTACAGCTGTAATCAGGTATGTGTTGTGTCTGAAGTACAGAGCTGACCAATCAATCTAGCTCTTTCAGTGATACACTACTATGTTGTTATCTTAGTTGTTTTTTTCATTTTCAGGTATTGGTGTTGATTACCCTGAATGTGCTTTAAAGTCCCAGGATCATTTTGAATTTACCAATTATAATGAAATAAATGTATACTGATAGAATGATGTTAGAATCATGGTCTGTTTACTCTAAAACAATGTTGACATGAATTATTCCTTTCTTTCATATTCAAGTCGTTTTGAAGCAAAAAGAGTTGGCAGAAAGCCTTTCTTATTTTTTACAATATCATCTTGTTTATTTAATGATTTATTTCTTCAGTTTTGTCAATTCTTTGCCCCACTTGAATCGGACACAAAGAGACTTTTGTGTTGCCGTGGTAAAGATCACCCAAACCGAATACTTGCATCAACAGAGGTACTATTTGTTGTTTTTTTTCTTTGAATTAAATTCAGGCAATTCAAGAAATTGCTAGTAGAAATATGTTTTTATTATGAAACGTTAGACTTAAAGTTTGATTTTTGGAAAAAAAAAAAAAAAAAAAAAATAAAAATTTTTTTTTAAAAAAATAAAAAAAAAAACCACCAAAAAAAAAAAAAAAATTTTTTTTTAAAAAAAAAAAAAAAAAAAAAAAAAAAAAAAAAAAAAAAAAAAAAAAAAAAAAAAAAAAAAAAAATATAAAAAAAAAAAAAAAAAAAAAAAAAAATTAAAAAAAAAAAAAAAAAAAAAAAAAAAAAAAAAAAAAAAAAAAAAAAAAAAAAATTTAATAAATAAAAAAAAAAAAAAAAAAAAAAAAAAAATATATATAAACCTAAAACCAAAAAAAAAAACCAACCCCAAAAAAAAAAAAAAAAAAAAAAAAAAAAAAAAAAAAAAAAAAAAAAAAAAAAAAAAAAAAAAAAAAAAAAAAAAAAAAAAAACCCCACCCCAAAAAAAACAAAAAAAAAAAAAATAAAAAAAAAAAAAAAAAAAAAAAAAAAAAAAAAAAAAAAAAAAAAAAAAAAAAAAAAAGCTAATTCATAAAAGTGACACTATACCCTGAACAATTCTTAACAAAGGTTTTGAATTTAGTACATTTTAAAGTGTTTTCTTAAATACGATTCTAATATTTACTATCAGCTTGTTATTTTACTTTCTCAATCACAATATTTTTGCAACATGACACTGTACGCTGAAAAAATAACGTCATAAAAATCTAATAGAGTTTTGAGCCTTTACATGTAAACATTTAGTTCATGAGTAGTACAGGTTATACAGTCGTGGCTGTCGCTGGCTTTTGGGGGAAAGGGGCCGGGGCCCTTAAGAGGTCGTTACTTTCAAGACAAAGAGGGGATTTTTTTAACTGATAGACTAAGGGAAAATGATAAAACTTAAGCATGAAATACTTTTAGGCCATGCTTTTGGTTTACTGACTGCTTCCCAATTTTACTTCCTAAACACGTTATATACTGTTCCCAAAATTGGTTAGGTATTGATGTCATTCTATTATCTTACTAGTTCATGACTATCTTTAAAACAAATTTTTTACCTGGTAGGGGGGAAATTTAGGCCTGAGTTTGGGGTAAACAACATAATAAACAGCCAATTGACAGCCCTGACAGTATTAATGGAGGAAGGACGAGGAGGCTGATTTGGCAAACTTGAGCACTGGATGAACTAACAGCATTCACAAGAATAAAAAATAAAACATTTGCAGTTTGCACAAATGATTGGGGCGAAGTGTCTTCTGTAGGAAACTTTAGCCAGGCCCTATAGTAGCAGTAGTAGTGTGAACGTGCTTAAAGCAGAGGTTAATAGGTTTAAATCCCATCTGGCCAGTGACTGCTGCTGGTATTTTAAATACTTAAGGTCTTTGCCTTCAGATGTTGTTATATTGTCAGGGTTTTGTGTTTGGATCAATTTTGCCTGAATTATGGCCCTTTGCTTTTTTTACACATGTAATATATAGAAGAAGACCTTTGTTTCTTTTTCACATTATGTATATCTACTGACTTTAAAAACACATTTGCGCTTGGCCAGCAGACTGGAAAATGAAAACCTGGTTTTGTGACAATTTCCTGTCACTTGTATTTCTTTTTTTAGGATGGCAGTGTGTGGCTGTTTTCACCAAAAACAGGCCTGACTTTGACAATCATATACCCAATGCCATCCTTCCAGGTAATAAAAGAAAAGCAGTTGCTATAAGTTTTATAATTAGTGATGCTGCTTTGCTGAACAGTACATGAATTTGCATGGTAATTGTTGTGGCAAGCTGTTTTATACAGCATAATCTTTTACTTAAAAAATTTGACTGAACGTAGTACATCTCCAGAAAACAAAACTTATGTCTAATAGACATGTTACAAGTTCAGAAAACAGAATTTATGTCTAATAGACATGTTGCAAGTCCAGAAAACAGAATTTATGTCTAATAGACATGTTACGACTCTTTTTATAGGTGTTGATGTCATTTGCCTATGACATCCATCAAGACAGACTGCACACAGTTCTCACTGGGGGAAAAGGTATCTTTAATTTATCATTACTTAATCATTTCGGTGCATTTAGTATAAGGCTTAAGATAACCTGAAAATTATACCTCCGTGGTCAAATAGTTATCTTCGCTGACTTGAAATCGCTGTAACCTCATACATGTATTGATTGAGGGTCATGAGTTCGAGCCCTGCTACTGATTATGTCTCTTTGTGTGAGAAAGTTGGCAGTTTCTTATAGAGGATAGGAGTCTTAAACTGGTTTTTCCCAGGGAGGATTGTTAAGTAAACTGCCTGCCTGTTAAAATGACCAAAGATATGTTTGGTATGGGCGTTAAACTCCAAACAACCTGAAAATTTTATCCTGCTTAAAGGGACATGCTCATTATATTTGCATCTGGTCCAGAAAAACTAACTTGTACGAGATAGTTCATAATCATGATCAGTTTTTATTGTGTCGCCCTTTCTGAGAAAAGGTGATACATAAGGATCGCTTTGTCCGTCCGTACATCACGAAAACTTAATGTTGGCTATAACTTGCCATTTCTTAAGATTTTTTCATTAAATTCTCAGATTGCATTGCTTATGACAGAAGGGTTGTGATGCTGCCAAATTTTGTAGGTCAAGGTCATTTTTTACAGAGTTATGCCCCTTTTTGTACTTAGATTTTGGCTATAACTTTGTCATTTCTTAAGATTTCTTCATCAAACTTTCAAATTGTATTGCTTATGACAAAAGGGTCATGATGCCACCAAATCTTGTTGGTCAAGATCATATTTGGCAGAGTTACGCTCCTTTTTGTACTTTTGTCACAAAATTATTGGTTATTCTGACAATGTGTAATATGGTGACACAAATGTACTACTGAACAGCCATCTTGTTCATTGTTCAACTAATACTTTCACCTGAAATTGACACCAGAGAGAAAGGTAATTTTTTATGATTTGGTATCAAGCACAGGGAAGTCTTATTGCTTGCATGTAATTTAACAGAAGGAAAAGGGAGATAAGTGTGACTAGTTCAGAGTTAGTTTGTGATTCCTGTGTATCCTACATTTAATTAACTATTGAAAACCCAGGTTATCAAATTGGGGTACGCCTTTTGCCAGGCAAGCAGGCAGGCGGCATCATACAGATGGTTTCCAGTCATGTTAAGAATGAGTTATTGTCATGAAACTTAGGACTGCTTTTGGGGTCCCTTATAACTTGCCTTTCTTCTTTTCTTTTCTTTAACTTTCTTTTTTCCTCTTCATTTTTTCTGCTCTCTTCCTTCTGTCTATCAATAGTTATAACATACAACACATCCACAAATCCCTGTAAGGCTGAGGAGATTTGGGTGCCCTCATGTGAAGATGAACAAGTCAACTTATTGCTCCTTGTCACAGTGGTAAGTTAAATTTAGTCTTTATCTGTGTGTTTCTTGTAAAGTCTTCTTTCTACAGGGGAGAAAAGTTTCTTGATTATACTGGAGTCCTGTATTTTCAGCAATGACCCAGGCCGTTTTTATCGATTTCTGTGTCCAAGGAGATTTTTTGGGGATGGGGGAAGCACGTCTGCGCCTCTGGTTCCTGGGAACCCTGGCCTGTGATAACATTGCCCTGGATCCAGCAGGGGTCCTGGCAACCTCCAGTTTCATGATTTTCCCGTATTCAAACTTTGAACCCTGTTTCTATGAGACACTTTCACTTGACCAGAACCAATCAAAAGCGATCTATAGTTACGTCTGTTGTATTTTTTTCAGGAATTCCCATATGATGAAGGTACAGATCTGGATAACTTGATATTTGCAGGACTAACAAATGGCCAGGTATGTAGAATCAGAATACAATACATATAGATATAAAGATAAAATGAGGGGAACCATAACTCCTTATACATTTGAAAACTGTTTCTGTTGTGAAATACCATAATTTTGTCATTGCCTGATTTTTAATGCAGTTTTCTGATATTATTTCACTTGATTAGTTTTTCTTTTCTCAGTTATGTGCAGTTAGAGACACTTTTATAATGAGGGCTGCTGATGAAACTTGCATCTGCTTCTTCTTTTAAATGCACATACAGTTGTTTTGCAATCAACCCTCGACATGTGTTCCATGGAACAATCTTGCTCACTTAGTACTCAACCAAACTACTCAAAAGATGAAAAAGTATTACATAACTGTCTTTTAGATTATACTTTGTGATGCCGTAGCATGCGCTCTTGAATGCCCTGTGCAGGCCCACGAAGGGGCAGTTACCTCCCTTGAGAGCAGCTTGCATCAGTCAGGTGTTGGACACTTTGGCAGTGGAGATAATGTCAGTATAGTCATCTCTGGTGGGACAGACAAGTACGTCAAAGTGTGGAAAATCAATATTGATACTGACGGAAGAAGGCCTATAGTGAAATTGACGCTTCTTTTCAAGGTATGGCTCTCGTCTGAAGACCTTACAATTTAACGATCAAAACCTGTGTTTATCAATAAATGTTAATTTAAGACATTCAAAGGAAAAAGAAAGTGCCTGTAAAACACATAGGTAAAATGATGTGTAAAAATCTAAAATTTAGAAATAATTCCAGCTTTCATTGAAATTTGCACTTCCATTAAATCAATGATGGTTTTGAAATATGCTCTTTGAATACTGTAAATTCAGTACTATTCGTGATTATTTAATTTTCACTATTCTCACAAGTTTCTCACTCCGCCACTTTGAAAATTTAAAAATCTGTTCTATTCATTTAGAAAATTCTCCTTTCGAAAATCTAAAACTCAGTTATAAGCCTTGTCTGGCTGCAAATCGTGGAATTTTCATCACACGAAAATGACCCAATTCACTGTATTTCTTTCAGTAAAACTAATTGAAAACCAAAACTGAGAAATTCATTTTTTGAAGAAATCGACAAATTCTTGACGGTGGCTCTAATGTTGCAATCTAACATGAAGCCGTAAACTGTTTTATTTGTTTCGAGGTTGTCTTCAAATATTTTTGTTGCTGTAATCTTCAGGTTTACCTGGCATCTTCTCCATTACATGTGTGCATGTATTCCCATAGTTTATGGGTCACCAATAAGATTCAGACGGAACGGGGAACAAAATGGTAAGAAATTCTTACATCTAATATTAAAGCAATTACATTTAAAACTAAAATGGCCATTTAAGGCAGGTTGATGTTTATAGTACAGCTGTTCTTCTTTAATAAAATGTATCACAATATTTGCACAGCTACTGTTAATTGGGGTACATTCATGATGATTTGATTTTCACTATTTTTGCAAAGTTCCCACTTTGCTGATTTAAAAATATTGCAAAAGATTAACTTACATAATAGAATTACATTGTATTTCAAAATTCATCTTGTATAATATGTCTGTATGCTAAATTTGTAAGGCAAAAATCGTGTAATTTTTGGTAGGTTGAAAATTACTGCATTAATAGTACAGTCTAACCTGCCTATAGCGGTCAGCAAGGGGACTGGGCTAAAGTGACCACTGAAGACAGGTGACCACTATATCCAGGTTGACAAGGATATGACAAAAATTTGATAAAAAAGACAATATCTAGTTACGGTATTTTATTACATTACACATATGGCATATCAATTTATATGATACACTTATTAATGCTTTTAATGTAAAACAATATACATGTACATCATTAGTTAATTAACTTTCGTAAAGATTTCTTCTGATTTGTTGAAGCTGCAATCCGTAAACCTGTAGGTCGTCTTTGTCTTTTTCTCTCTGGATTCGTGTCAATTTCATACTGAGACAAATATTCAGCCTTCCTTTTGATGGTTTGTTGCATCTGTGTTCTTCCCGCACAGAATTGATCAGCAAGTTTTCGAGAACTATTCCCACATTCAAACGCTTTTATTAACACGAACTTGTTCTTCTAACGAAAGCGCTTTACGTTTAGGTGAAGACATACTGGGAAAAAACTGGCATAAAAACGACATCGCTCAATCATTGCTCAAGATAATCACTAAAATATCAAGTAAACCAAACAAACTCACCTAATTAATCAAATCCTTTGAAATTTATGTATTATTCACATATTTTCAATGACCATAATCCACATTTAATCGGTTTCAAAACCCGTCACTGGCCGTTATATAATCAGTTCTGGACTAAAATAAATGGCCGCTAACCACGTTAAACAGGGTCAAGCTATAAACAGGTTACATTTAGAGTCATTTCCTGCCGTCGCACCTTAAACTGACCGTTACAGACAGGGTCACGTTATATACAGGTGACCGCTAATGCAGGTTAGACTGTAGTTAGGAGAAATGATGAAGTTTGAGTGCATGTCTGCTGTCTGTGTTTATCAATGTGAATAGAGGGGTTTGTATACCATATGAAGATGAGGAAGTACACTTACTTTGTGGGGAAAATGATAAGCTGTACTATTTCTATGTTTAAAGAAGAAATTGTGGTGGGGTATGTCTCGAAAGAAATTAACATGTTCTTCTTTTCAATCATTACTCTGTTGACCCAGTCGGTTCTTCCTACAGGTATAAGAAAGAAATAGATCAATTTGTTGCATTTTCTGAATCATGATACTGTAAAAGCTTTTATATTAAGATGAATTAACAAAGTGCTTAAGACGTGAAAACTAGTGTAACATACATATATCGTGGGTACATCATGCGTGTTTCAGTCGAGAAAATTAGTGTAATGTACGTATATCATGGGTACATCGTGCGTGATTTGTCTGCTCAGTGAGACAACTGTAACATTCCAACTACTGCAATTGGTTATGGGGGGTGAAAGGAACGGGGTGGGGGGGGGCTGCACAAGTAGGAAAATAGGAATATAGTAAATATCCATTGTTTAATTAGTGATTTTCATGCATTATAGGAAGCTACTGTTACATAAAGTGGTCCTGATTGCCAGCTCAAAGACTGAGGCCTCTAAAAGGAAACACTTGCTGCATAACAAGTATGTACTGAAAGTTAGGCAAATTACACATCCAGATGATGAGGATCATGTGAAAGAGGTGAGGTTTGATTCATATACATTGCTTGATGGTAGTACTTGATGTCCTTTATTGAATAGTCAGCTCATCATTAAGATTTTACAATGTAACGTCAGTCAGTCGATTGTTCAAAGTCAATAATTTACACATCAAAGAAGTAAACCCATGGTCTGGCACTATAATAGTCTGTTCATCATCTTTTGTTTGATATTTGATCCACATGTATGAGTAGACAGTCCATCATCTAGTGGTCATGGCTAGCTTTTATGATCCACTAAAACAGTCCATGGTCCATTCACCATTGCTTCAAACGACTTCTCATAAACCACTTCATGGAATATCATCAAACTTTACCAGAAGCGTCCTGGCATTAAACTCTCTTGATTAACTTTGTTCAAATGGTTCTGGTTGACTGAACAACATCGTCAGCAGGGCAAAAAATAGAAAAATCTTTGAAAATCACACACTTTGATTCCTTCCCTTGTCTGTATATAGTTATGAAAAAAACCTAGCTTCAAGTGAATTCATATAGCAACTAGCATCTTACCTTGCAACCACTGACTTCCTTAGCAACCACTGACTTCCTTAGCAAATTGTGACTTCCCCTAGGGACATGCAACTTCCTTAGCAGCAGTTGACTTCCTTAGCAACAATTCAGTTTCCTAGCAACTAAACTAAACATCCTTGGCAACCATTGTCAGACTTGGCAACTAAGAAAAGTTGACCTTTTTGGCAATCACTGATTTCCCATAGCTACCAGTGACTTCTTTAGCAGCCAGTTACTTCCTTAGCAACAATTTAGTTCCTTAGCAATGAGTGAGTTCCCCTAGAAACCATTGACTTTCATTGTAACAGCTTTGTCCCCTCACAACCATAACTTACCTTGCAACCACTGACTTCCTTAGCAGCTTGTGACTTCCCCTAGGAACAAGCATCTTCCTTAGCAGCCATTGACTTCCTTAGCAATAATTTAGTATCCTAGCAACTAGTTAGTTCCCTTAGCAAGCAGTGACTTCCTAAGCACCCTTTAGCATCCTCTCGCAACTAGCTACACCATTGACAGACTTAGCAACTAAAAATAGTTGACCTTTTTGGCATTCACTGATTTCCAATAGCTACCAGTGACTTCTTTAGCAGCCAGATACTTCCCCTTCATCCAAATTAGAAGCATCAGCAGATCTTAAATGTAGTCAGTGCATCACCTTAAGAATCAGTTCATCATTTAAAACCCTTTCCCTTGGTCTAGTAGTTTAAGTCCACCCCACTTTGGGAGTGGGAGGTCTCCAGTTTGAATATCAGCAAGAGTCTGTTTTAGTGTGTCAAATTGTTACAAAAGTTGCCCATCTAGTTACTGAATGACTACTGCATGCCAACCTGACAGGTTTCTCTAACATTAAAGAATAAGATTTGGGAGGTAGATGTGCTAAGGAAAAAGGAAATGTTTGGCTCACTGAGAAAGTGGGGTAACACCAAATCATGAAAGAAACACTACCTTTTACTTTTCAATTGTTATCATCCATTCAAATATCCTACAGGCTTTAGTAGACATTTCCCCTTTTTTTCCATTAATTTAAATGCACTCACTGGTTTAATTTAGTTTCAACCACAAGCATTCAGATATAATTGCAGTGATGACTCTTATATTTGTCATTACAGCTCACTTCTTTAGACAAGTGTCCAATCATGAATGTGGTGATGACTTCTGGGAAAGATGGCTTTGTCAAGGTAAGCTCTTGTTTTACCAGAAAGATGTCCAAGCAAACTACACAGAAAATACATTTTCCATCCAAATCAAAGGCCTTATCTTGTTTGCTTTGGTATCAAATATTACCCTGCTACAGTCTAACAATGTCAGTTTTATGAGTAGTGCAGACTAGGATTAAACCATACAGTCTGATCATGAACTGCACTGTTGGCTGTACAGGCAGTAAAATTTAATTGAGCATCCGTAGACACAGAATAAGAACTAGTCCATTTTAGAAATTGAGCGAGGAAAATTAAAATATTTTTGTTATACTAGATTTGTGACTAATCTTATCTATTTTAATAACCCAAAAAACAAAAAAAAAAAAAACAAAAAAACCCAAAAAAAAAAAAAAAAAAAAAAAAAAAAAAAAAAAAAAAAAAAAAAAAAAAAAAAAAAAAAAAAAAAAAAAAAAAAAAAAAAAAAAAAAAAAAAAAAAAAAAAAAACAAAAAAAAAAAAAAAAAAAAAAAAAAAAAAAAAAAAAAAAAAAAAAAAACCCCCCTCTTATTTTTTTTAGACTAAAAATTAAAGGATGAGTATGATCCAAGAGTACCTGCATTGTAATTGTACAAAAAGTACTTCCTTTAGTATGATCCAAGGAAGTGATATTGTTAAAAATGTACAATTAGCCTCTATGATCCAATGAGTTAAACATCAGTAATGTAGTCTGTATGATCCAAGAGTAACATTGTAATGTAAATCTGTATGATCCAAGAGTAACATTGTAATGTAGTAACTGTATGATCCAAGAGTAACATTTGTAATGTAAAGTCTGTATAATCCAAGAGTAACATTTGTAATGTAAAGTCTGTATGATCCAAGAGCAACATTTGTAATGTAAAGTCTGTATGATCCAAGAGTAACATTGTAATGTAAAGTCTGTATGATCCAAGAGTAACATTGTATGTAAAGTCTGTATGATCAACATTGTAATGTAAAGTCTGTATGATCAAAGAGTAACATTGTATGTAAAGTCTGTATGATCCAAGAGTAACATTGTAATGTAAAGTCTGTATGGTTTATTTGCTTAAGATTTGGAGTGGTGAGAATCAGTTACTGCGAGAGATGAATTTTGCCACACCCATTTATGCTTCTTGCTTTGCCAATGATCGTGGAGACATTTTGGTCGGATATGGTACTCATATTTGGTAAGTTTTTGTAAAACTGAATACCTAAAAGTGGCATTTAATGGCATTTAGTAAATTATATGGATGTTTGCTTATACTACAAGTCGCAGGTCCTGTTATTTTCCACTCTGGCTGGATTTTGCACATCACAGCTCAAAACTTTGGATGCTTTTCTTTACATTTATCATCTTGAACTTTAATGATAGCTTTATCTATAACAATGACTTTATTTTGGGATAAGTATTTGAACCACATGAACATTTTAAATTTGAATCCATATCATTTAATATCGGGAATCTTCAAACAAAAGCCCCTATTGTCCCATAGACATTTGTAGTTTTGGATCGTATGATTAATTTTGCGTAAATTATATAGTTTTGATACTGTTATTACTTATTATTAAGCCAAAAGTAGATTGAAAGGTGAATTGTAGATACAAGAAAATTTGTAGTTGCATTAATTTTATCAGTTTGATAAAATCTGTCTGTTGTATAATCAAGTCAGTACAAATCAATGATTTATCAGTTTAAAGTTATATTACCATTCAAAATTTCCATATTGAGTTATGAATAAGAATGAAGTTAAAAACTTAATAAATGTTTTGAAAACATGTAAAATGTGAATTAAGCCAAGATATTTCCCATATTAAATCAAACTGTACTTAATATCACTATTTTTGACTAGGATAGTCAAATAAGATTTTAACTTATTTACTCTATAATTTATGCAATGGGAATGAAACTGTGATACATATTTATATATTTTTATTACAACTCTGGCAATGTTCATTTTTTAACTACACTAAGTATAAATCAGTGACTAAATATCTTCTTTTAAATTATGATGGTCACTTTTATCTGGAGTGAAATATTCACAATAATCCCAAACCCCTACATGTTTATTACATAATTAATTTTATTGCATGCTTTAATAGCTTAATAGATAATATATCTACTAAAAAAAACTAAACTTGCAAGGTTTTTGTATTTTACAGTAACATGGAATGATTTATAGGTAGAGATTTAAAGTTAGACATAACTATGATTGTTGCCTTTTATGTGGGATGTAATTCAAAAAGGAAAATGTAACTGAAAAAGGTAATGGGTTTTCCTCTAAACAAACATTAAAATCAATGATAGAACAAACACTTAATGTAACAAATCTAAATACTGCATGCACGATGAATGTTGTTGTTTCATAATAACTTTAAGTTTGTATTTATTTAAGTGTGTCTTCTTTTACCATTTTAGAGATAGTTTTTTTTTTCTTATTGTAAATTTAAATTGCTATATCCAAGTATCCTAGATTTTATGCTAATGATATTTACACTGCTGAATAAATCTTGTTTGCATTACGAAAAACAAATTAAGAACAGAGAATAATTTACAATATTTTACTCCTAGGTAGAGACAGCTCTTTATATTATTATCATTTTTTATTTCACAGTTTTTTTGTGTAAATGATTTTGTTTGAACAAAATTTTTTTTTTCTTTCAAATGATACATTTTGGCTTAATACCCATAATAGAGATTTCTACTTAATATACTGATGATAAAAGATATACTAGATGGCATGTGTGTCTAGAAATGTCCATTATAAACTAAATTTATTGACAAACATCAAATTGAATGTAAAAATGATAAATTTGATAAAATGGTTGATAAAACTTTTACTTTCGAGGTGAATAAGTTATTTTAGAAGAATTTGGAGAAAATTTAACAAGTTTTGGGGAAGAAAAAACGGCTACAAATATAGAAGGTAAATATGCCCTGCTAGATGAGCATGTGTGTCCAGAAATCATGCAAATTTAGTAATTGTGTGTGTCTAAATAATTATCATGTGTATCTAGATATCATGACTGTGTCCTTTGTGTCAGTTGATGAAATAAGAATTGCTTTATACCTGCCTGTATATATACGGTCCACAGAGATGCTGATTTTCTCAATAATTAGTTATTCTTTTGAACAGTGGAAGATACTAGTATTTTCTATGAATAATTTATGTATTTAGTAATTAACACCCAATTTTAAGAGTCAAGCAATCACAGTTTTTTTTTGACATTTCAACCCAATGCCTATAACCTGTATGCAATCTTAAATTAAGAAAAAAAATAGAAACAATGGGCTCGATTAAGGTTTGTAAATTCAAATCTTATCTGTAGAGGTTTTGTTTTACATTTGATTAGGTTTGATAAAATTTACTAAAGAGGATTGACTCCAGTCTTGAGATTAATTAAAGATAAACAATTCTGATATACATGAGATAAACCGCCTGTTAATCATGCAATAATCTTTAATAGACCACTTCATGCATAGCTAATTGTGTTTTCGTCTTTAAATTGCCATGAAATGTAACAATTGATCATATGAAGGTTATGGAAGAGACATTATTTGTCTGGTTTATTGACAGTAAGTTTAAATTTATAGTTTCTGTTTTGGTTACATTTACAATAAATATGTACATATACAGGATGCAGATGTCTTTAATATAATATGTTTGACATATATTTATTATATTTCAAGACATATATTTCAAAATATGAAAAAAAAAAATAATGCATGAATTTATAAAGTTGCTTGGGCTGTCAAACTGAAAGGTAACTTTTCAGGAAAAAAATTGATTTGGTGCCTAAATGTAAGGGTGGGGTAGGGGATGGAATGGGGGCAGGGGTTGGGGAGGATAGCGAAGGGGTAGGAGATAAGGAGGTGATACATGCATCAGTATTTAAGAACATTTAAAGGTGTATAATTAGAATTTGACCATGTAACAGATTTGTTTGAAACTTTAACATCTGATCATTTACACTCATTTATAATCACTTAGCGCTTAATTCAAGTAAGATTTTCACTGGAGGTTTTTTTAAAATTTGATTTCCCTATCCTGGTTGCCCAACCAAGATAGAGTTATTTTATCTAAGTGAAAATTTGATCACATAATTTGCCTAAGGAAAGATATACATATAAGACCTATTGTACTATAGTTGTGAAATATTTGCTTGAAATTATATTTTAGATGGAATTCTTAGATATTCAAGTTTGAAAAATTATTATTACCTTCCCTTTTTACCTATCTTGGGTGCGCACCCAAGATAGATTGGAAATAAATGAATTCAGAAGCTACTATAGTTTAAAAACTTGCTTTTGGTTCAGAATGTTAAAATTTTGTATATCTATCCAATTCAAATGTAAAAGTAGAAATTATATTGAAATAAAAAGAAATACTCAACGTTTTAAATACTTTCATATTAAAGGGAGTAATAACAAAGTTTATAAAAGTTAATAAAATGTAAATTTCTGATTGGGATCTAACACTATGTAAGGGGTCCTTTTGTTCATAAAATAAATCTCTAACAGAATATACAAAAATTAAATATTGTCATAAAATGTTACTTAAAAGCAATTGACCACCTTTAAAGCATTTTCAGAGGAGTTACACCACTGGTGACAGCTTTTATATTTTTTGGATACAATTTTAGCCTATATATATATCTAACTGTAAGTTACTTAGTATTTTCATATCAAACAAAAACAAATTTGTTTAAATATTTCAATGCTAGTGCAAATCTATTGAGTATACTTAATATTAAAAGCTGTAATGTTACAATATTTCCTACAGGCTAGCTGTGATTTCCTTGTAAATATTTACACAGGCTATAAGGAGTTTTAAGCACTTCTTACATAGCTGAATGTTAAACATTGTGAAATAAGATAGATTTAGATAATAGTGGGTTGCTTTAATTACAATTTCTGTTTTTAGAGAAACTTTTTGTTATTATACAGGTTCATTATGAAAATAAAAGTTAAATTTAGGCTGTGTTAAAAAAAACCCAGACCAGTCCTCATGAATTAATGTCACTGGGTAAAGTTTAAATAGTACTTGAGCTAGATTAATGAAACTTTAGTATGAGGAGAGAGGGTGGTGAATAGTTTCAGCAAAAGGGAAAATGATAATTGTTTCATGCATGATCTCCCTTTGTTATATTTTTGGTGTTTTTTTATGCCTAATTAAAAAAATAAAAATTGAATACATTCAAATTTGATACTGAGAAACAAGATTATTATAAAGGGAAAGTACAGTTAAAAAGTACCATAACTCTTAAATGAATAGTCCTCCAAGTTATCTCCCTTTATATGACAAAACTCTTCTGTGGCATTACACAGGTAGTTTTAGTAAATAGTAATTACATATTTATGTTCACTTCATTTAGGTATTGGACAAGTGGAATACTGACCAGAGTGCTGTGACTGCGATTGGGGGTGGGGGTTTCGGGGTGGGGGTCCTGGGTGTACAATTCTTAAGTTTCAAAAGTACTTGTCCATGAAATAAACATATTAAATTATAGGGTTATTTATGACTAGGAACCTGATTCACTGATTATATTTACCCAAATTATTTTATGACTAAATCAAATGATGTAATATATAACACCCCTGTTAAAAAGGCAAGTGCCTGTCAAGTGTGAATGCTTACTGTAAATCAAACTGTTTCAATAAATTCTTGAATACTCGAAGATCAATTGAAAAGTAAGAAGTAATCAATATGATCATTTAAAGAAACTTTGCTGTTGGGTTTGTTGTGTTTCAAGCCTTGTGTCTCACATGTAAACATTGAGACTTCATGAATTATATATGTTTTCCTACCTACGCCAAGCAAGGCTGAATAAATCTTTAAGATGGTGACTGTTGTAGACTGGTAAGGCAAAACAGAAATAAAACTCAAATCCTTAGTTTTTCCTTAACAAGATGTAGACTTTTAACCCAAATTCCAGACAGACTAGTCCATTTCTCAATTAAACTGTTATATACTTCCCAAGCACAAATTGTTAGGGTTGTGGTAGAATGTGATTCATGCTTGTCTGTCTGTAGACGGAATCTTGTGTACACTAAATCTCTAAACCTCTGGTCAGATTTTAATAATACTTCACAGAAGTGATAAGTAACATTGCCTAGTGGTGCATGGTCCATGTTTCGGGTCTCTAGGTCAAAGGTCAAGGCCACAGGGGCTCAAGGTAGTAAAATCTTGTGGACACTAAATATCCAAAACCCCTGGTCAGAATTTAATTATACTTCACAGAAGCCTGAAATTGTGCAGGTCCAGTAATTAGAGCATCAAATATTACATAAATTTAATATACTGGGTCAGTGGGGTGTTTGGGGGTTATTCATCACCTTCAGTGATAGTTCTAGTTTATTTCTAAAGGGATGTCCACTGAAAATCTATTGGCTGAATACTGATAGGCTGCAGGTGTGTGCAGGCAGATCATGATCTGCTAAGACTTGTCTTTTTTAATTCACAGGAGTTTTTACAATAGATCAGTGTTGAATCTCAGGCACCTGTTAATCTTTACATTACTGTAAGGGTTATCTTTAAAGCAAGAGGTGGTCTGTAAAACAGGTTTTTACTGTACTTGAAAGTAGCTATGATAAGTATGAATTTGAAAATGTGCACAAATGAGGATTTATCTATACAGAATTGTGTATATTTTTTATGCACTAAAGCAATTGGTATGGTTATGTTTTAACCTTTTCATCTTTAAGATTTCTTAAATGTACATGTCCTTGTGTATCATTCAATGTGGACAATACCATTATCTTGTCAATTTACTGAAAGTTTACTGACAGGATGGTGAAAGGAGTGCATACCTCACAGAAATGCAGGCTGATCATGATCTACACTAGTGACAATGGCAGAAACATTTATACTAATAGTGTTAAGATTACAATTGATTTCCTATACATTTATACACTGAGAACAAGCTACCCATTGTGTCTGGCCTCATATTACGGTAACATCATCAATATAAATTTAAAAGAGGTTTAAGAGAAGGTCTATTTGTTCATGGTAGGTTTTAGAATAAAATAAACAGTAATTATGCGTATAGATTTGTTTAATTATAAGGAGAGAACGTGCTCTGTCTATATTATTATGGTAAAGCATTGTAATAATACACTCTTTATGGTGACTTTCACTTTGGACTCTAGCTAAACTGTTTGATTTAAAGGTAATTTCTTCTTTGTTATTTTTTTTTTTTCTAGCTTTTAATATTTGATTTTCTGTTGAAATTTTGTTCATTGTGTTTAAGTGTTTAAGATTTTTAATTTAGAGAGTTTGTAGAGTTTTACTTTAATTTCCAATTGTGTTACTTTTTTTTAATTGAAAAAAACTTTTGAATCCAAATTGTTGTGATTTTGATTAAAATGTCCAAGTTAAAATTTAGGATTTTGTCTGTGTAAAACAGAAAAGCAATCAAAATTAAATTAATTGTATCGATTTATCTTTCTCACAGTTTAAACAATACAATCACTTGGTCAAAGGAGTACTGATAAAAATAGTTACTGACTTGATATTGAGCAGACTGCATGGATAAACAGGTTGATCATGATCTGCACTGGTCTCAATGGCAAGATCAGCTGCCAACAGCAGGATGAGGGTTAAAAAGACCACTGTAAATGGGTTTATATTTGTTGCGAATTTGATGTAATGCTGTATTTCTAACGATTAAATTCCTCCATTTTACTCATTCAAAGATTTTGTGAAAAATTCATTTAACATACTTTTATTACTAAAGAAGGCTCTCAAAAATTATATCTGCTATCAGATCCCAATTTTTTATTCATTCTTGATGTATGATAACAATCACCTGTATTGGACAACAACTGCTTATTTTTCGCAAAACGCTACGATTTAGAAGTCGATTCCTCTATTATTACATACCTACCTTCTGCAACTTTCGGACTGACTTCCACTTTTAGACCCACTCTTTCGCATTTGGACTGACTCTTGGCTAGCTGCTCCTGACAAGCTTCACTTTATTTTGGCACTTTGTTGGCCGATAATGTGTCATGCGATACAAACATACAGTAAAGTTTAATAAAGTCATAATGTAATAACTAAACCATAGTGTTCCCTTTTCTTACAGCATGGCTCACAAAATATTCAACCTTTTCTTAATTTTGGCCATTTAGTTGTTGAAAATATGCCACTAAACAAAAAAGTACAGTAAAGATAATAAAGTCAGTTGTAATAACTAAACCATAGTGTACCCTTTTTCTCACAGCATGGCTCACAAGAAAAATATTCAACCTTTTCTTAATTTTGGTACTTCAGTTGCTGAAAATATGTCACTCAACAAAAAAGTACAGTAAAGATAATAAAGTCAGATGTAATAACTAAACCATAGTGTTCCCTTTTCTCACAGCATGGCTCACAAAAAAAAATTCAACCTTCCACACACCAGACCAAGGGCGTGCTAGTCTTAAGTAGTGCCATAGTAAATAGTAGAATTTCTTCACCAAGCCTATATAACATTTGCCAATTTTTTATTTTTCATCAAACTAAAACAATTGGTGACTTGTGTATCCCATTTAGACAAAGGGGCTTTGTTTAAACTTTATATTTTGCATTACTAAAATGACATTTTGATAAAAGAGTTAAATGTGTTTGTTTTTTTTCATGAATTTGGCTGCTGATCAATTTACACACTTATAAGTATTCTTGATGACTTTGTAACCAAACAGGTGTTTGGTATCAGTTTTAATAACATTTCATTGTATATATTGTGAAGTTGGATAAAGAATCTGGATTGGACTTTGGTAAAAGAAAGAGTTTTAGTAAGTACTGGAGGTCTTTGGAAGTTCAGGATATGTTAATAGTTGATAGTGTAAATGGGGATCAAATTAGAATTTAGCCGTTACCTGGCTGGTTGCAAGACTGGTTCCCCCTTTGTGACCAGTGCAGATCATGATCAACCTGGACATCTCTGCAGTCCGATCATAATCTACACTGTTCGCTATTCAGTCAGTAAATTTTCTTTTGACGCTGTTTTTAACAATTAATTAAACTGTCTAAATTGAAAGATGGACAATTCCATTTTAGAAAAAGTAGGGATGCATTTATAAACCATTGAAACAGACTATGTAAATGACATTGTAATGGTAAAAAAGATGCTTGAGTTTTGTGAGTAGATATGAAGGACACTGGATTCAGATGAAACTTGGCATTTGCAACAGCACTGGGTCATACATTAGTAAATTGTGTGCAAAGTTTCAGGTTTAAAATTTCTCTTAAAGTTGTGTTGAAATAATTACTGTTGGACAGATAGAAAAAAGAAAAGAAATTTTTGAGGGAGAGACAAGAAAAGAAAGAGGAAGAGGGAAATATCAAAATAAACACAAAAGTGACATGTTTCACCTTTTCACACTAATATATAATTATACTAGCCAAAATATTGCTTTTATTACATTCTGCTATGTTTTAAATGTGACACAGCACTTTAAATTGGAAAAAAGTTTATATGAAAGGATTTTTCAAAATGATTTAGTACTGTGACTTTAGAGCACATGCACTCAGAGTGCATGTTTGCTGACTGAACTAGGCGTGAAGAGTAACCTGTTATTTAAGCTTGATATATAGACATCAATCTCACTCTCTCATTTCAGCTCAGTTTCTGTAGTGAATTATCTGCCCTTGGAGTTTTTGAAGCAAGTAATCAGCATATCAAAGTTCTGTATAAAGGTAAGATTTATGATTTGAAATTTATCACTTACTTTACTCATTAAGAAATATACAGACTGGTTAAATGTTTATGAAAACTGGAATCATGCACTGTTCGGTTTATATGAATTTGTTTGAATTGATGATGAATAATTTTTTTAAATTTTTTACATATAAATGGGTCTTGGGCTACAATCAAAATTAACCCTATAATTATGTATGAAAAAATGAGTTTCATTTCTGGTACTAATTTACAGCTGGCTGGGTTGAAGCATGTTTCACTTCTGCTGTGTTTCGAACTTGGCCAGGGAGACACTCAAAAACCCCTTGGTCAAAATCCCCTTGGTCCAAAAATGGCATAGTAGTCATAATCCCCTTAATGAATTTTACATTTTAATTTCAAGAATTACAATCATTCGCTATAGTAAATTTAAACTAGAGACAAATTAAACATTTAGTAATTTTTTTTATTCAATATATGCTTTTCCACTTGTAAAATTCATTGAGGGGATTATGACTACTATGCCATTTTTGGACCAAGGGGATTTCGACAAAAGGAATTTTGAAGTTCACTTTTGGCCACAACTTAATATAACACCCATGTCCTTTTGAAATCGAAAAAAAAACACCATAACCATTAAACCACTAAAGGACCACTGGTTTTTATGCCCCCGAAGGGTGGCATATTAAAATCGCACCCCCCCCCGCCCCCCGTCTGTCCGTCCTGCCGTCTGGCCGTCCTGTCCGCCGCCCGCCTCCGTCCGTCCGTCCGCCCCTCCCCTGCCCCCCCCCACCTACAAATGCGTGTCCGGACTGTAACTTTGTCATGCATTGAAGGATTTTAAAATAACTTGGCACACATGTCTAGCACATCAAGACGACGTGTCGCGTGCAAGACCCACATCCCTACCTCAAAGGTGAAGGTCACACTTGGAGTGTGAAGGTTATGGAATCCTCTTATATATGCACACATTCGTGTCCGGACTGTAACTTTGTCATGCATTGAAGGATTTTCAAATAACTAGAACACATGTCTAGCCCATCAAGGCGACGTGTCGCGTGCAAGACCCACGTCCCTAGCTCAAAGGTCAAGGTCATACTTAGAGTTTGAAGGTAATGGATTCCTCTATATATGCATATATGCACACATTCGTGTCAGACTGTAACTTTGTCATGCATTGAAGGATTTTAAAATAACTTGGCACAAATGTCTAGCACATCAAGACGACGTGTCGCGTGCAAGACCCACGTCCCTAGCTCAAGGTCAAGGTCACCTTAGAGTTTGAAGGTAATGGATTCCTCTATATATGCATATATGCACACATTCGTGTCCGGACTGTAACTTTGTCATGCCTTGAAGGTTTTAAAATAATTTGGCACAAATGTCTAGCACATCAAGACGACGTGTCGCGTGCAAGACCCACATCCCTACCTCAAAGGTCAAGGTACACTTAGGTTTATAGGTAATGGAATCCTGTATATATGCATACATTTGTGTCCGGACTATAACTTTTATTATGCTTTGAAGGATTTTAAAATAACTTGGCACAAATGTCTAGCACATCAAGCGGATGTGTCGCGTGCAATACCAAAGTCCCTACCTCAAAGGTCAAGGTCACACTTAGTGTTTAAAGTAATGGAATACTGTATGCATGATTACTCTGTCATGCATGGAAGGATTTTAAAATTACATAGCACATTTATTGAGCACATGGAGAGGACACAGACTGTGAGGCACCTCTTTCGGGGGCATTCGTCACTTGTGAGGGACAGCTCTTGTTTTTTTTGTTTTTTTTTGAAAATAGCTATTAAAATTGTTAAAAAGAGTTTATTGAACCTCAGCGCTGTTCCGTTTAAACTTCGCAAAAGTAGCTGATTCTCCGTAGATGTCTTACCGCAACATTTATGCAAAATGATACAGGCACTATGGATATATGTGTGACTTTACCTAATGATGGACAACAACAATGAGAAAAACAACAGCGATATATACTTCAAGGGCCTCTACTGACCATGACTCTTTATGTGAGAAAGTTGGCAGTTTTTTTTACAGAGGATAGGGGTCTAGAACTGACTCTTCGCTGGAGGAACTTTATTATATGAACTGCCCACCTGTATACGACTGAAATACTGTTGAAAAATGGACATTAATCTATATAAAAAGAGAAGAATTTAACTGTGTAATGATCACAACTTTTAACTCTGCAAACCATTGATGCTTTGAATGTATTTTTCAGGATGATATAAGGGAGGTGCCCGTGAAGTTTGACAACAAAAGTGAGCCTTGGTAAGCTTTCTTTCCAGTAACTTTTAAAATATGCAATCTCCGTAAAAATATTTCGAAACGCAGCTTTGTCATTTAAAGAATGAAGATAAATAAATATCGTTGCAGAAAATAACACTTTGAGTTTATTTACCTTTTGTAATGTCTGGTCATGTTTAAATCGAAATAACATTTCTCAGTGTTGTTTTCATCTAATAATTAACTCTTTGTCGTTCTGATGAGCAGAACTTTATTAACCACATGGTTTATTATACGCCCGAAGGGACGTATTATGTTATTGCCTCGGTGTCCGTCTGTCCGTCCGTCTGTCCGTTAGCAATTTCCCTTCCGCTCTCTAACTGTTGAACCCCTTGAAGGATTTCGAAGAAACCTGACACAAATGTTAACCAGACTGAGACGACGTGCAGAAGCAATGTTCCGGATGGCTGGATTCAAGGTCAAGGTCATACTTAGGGGTCAAAGGTCATATGATTTTGTTTCCCTTCCGCTCTGTAACTCTTGAACCCCTTGAAGGATTTTGAAGAAACCTGACACAAATGTTAACCAGACTGAGACGACGTGCAGAAGCAATGTTCCGGATGGCTGGATTCAAGGTCAAGGTCATACTTAGGGGTCAAAGGTCATATGATTTTGTTTCCCTTCCGCTCTGTAACTCTTGAACCCCTTGAAGGATTTCGAAGAAACCTGACACAAATGTTAACCAGACTGAGAGGACGTGCAGAAGCAATGTTCCGGATGGCTGGATTCAAGGTCAAGGTCATACTTAGCGGTCAAAGGTCATATGATTTTGTTTCCCTTCCGCTCTGTAACTCTTGAACCCCTTGAAGGATTTCGAAGAAACCTGACACAAATGTTAACCAGACTGAGACGACATGCAGAAGCAATGTTCCGGATGGCTGGATTCAAGGTCAAGGTCATACTTACCGGTCAAAGGTCATATGATTTTGTTTCCCTTCCGCTCTGTAACTCTTGAACCCCTTGAAGGATTTAGAAGAAACCTGACACAAATGTTAACCAGACTGAGAGGACGTGCAGAAGCAATGTTCCGGATGGCTGGATTCAAGGTCAAGGTCATACTTAGGGGTCAAAGGTCATATGATTTTGTTTCCCTTTCGCTCTGTAACTCTGTAACTGTGTGGATATTGCTCTGCATTTGCTCTTGATTACAGTGCTCTTGTTTTTATTTGGGAGATTCTATTTTGTTTGCTTAATTTTTTTATTGAATTACTTCCCTTTTATGTTACTATCAATAGCATATTTTGTAACTTTTTTATTATTGGCAGTACGGAAAAACCGAGACCACTTTTCTGTGGTACAACATGAATGGTACCTCCAATTTTTTGGTGTTTTTTGACATTTTTGTACCAGGTTAGGATTTTCTGGTTGGGGACTTAGATTTTTTTATATAACTTCAATTTTTTATTCTTGTTCCTGTCCGTTGGGCTTCAACAGCCTAAATTTTGCTCCCATTCTCTGATACAACACTTCAGGCGTATATTGCTGCGCTTTGCGGTGCTCTTGTTACTGCGTATCAGAACTCCCAGTCATTGTTTAGTAAACTATAACCACCGCTGAACAGATACTACTTAATTAATGTAAGATTTGTTTAACAGACATGTGATATTGTAGGTTGGACATTGCCAATCTAAGGGAGTACTCAATCAACAGCTTTGACCGTCGTCGGCAACATCTGGAAGAAGAAGTGATAGAGAGATTGAAAAGAGCAACAGGGAAAGACGATTCTAAACCCAAGGCTAAATTTGTTATTTTTGTTGATGGAAAAACAACAAAAGTTATCAGGAAAGACTTTGCTGATAAATTACTTGGCTGGGCTAAAGGAAAAACTAAACTGAAATTTGGAGTGAAGAAACCAGAGGTCCAGTCATTATTAGCAGGTAGGTCAGAACCTTTGGTCTAAAACCAGTCTGGAATCCCTGGCTTCTGATTGGCTTGAAACTTGTTTTTGTTTTCAAACCAACCAATCAGCAGCCATAGATTTAAGACTGGCCGCTGAGGTTTTTTTTTTCAACCTAAAACCATAAAACACAGTAAAGAAACTTGATGTTTTCACACAGTTCAAGATTAGTGAGTGCAAATACACAATATGATTGCATAGCTTAGAGTTATTATAGATCTACCAAATTTGTTTTGATTTTTTGCACTTTCATTCTTCCCAGTGTTTTCACAAAGGCATTCTTGCTTTCTTACCACATGTTTTCGGCATGAGAAAATTCTTTTACCCACAGATGCCATTTTCATTCTACCAGTGTATCCACTATTGAAATGGCCATATATCCTGAACATCACAGATTTAAAATAAATAAAACATCCATTTCATTGGTCGATTAATCAGATGTATAAAGTAGATTAGCAGTGCCTTCCCTGAGTCTTAATTATTCAAATCGAAGATGTAATTAAACAAGTATTGAAGCTTTTGAAGACTGGGTTTTTATACGAAGCTAAGCTGCAATAAAAGCGGCGACAGCATTGATTAAATTCAGTTCCAGATGACAGATAGACTTGTCTGAAAGCATGGATTAATGGATACCTTTATTATGTGAGTTTTGTTGATTCCTTTTATATTTGTCACCTGTCTGCAAAACATGAGGGAAAAAGTAAGGGGGATCATTTGTCTTTTGTGTATGTCATTTTTAGCACACCTGAGCACAAAGTGTGTATGGTAACCTATTAGGATCGTTGAATGCCCGGCGTCCAATCCTCCTCCACAGTTACTTCAAATGATATCTCCTAAATTGCTAAGCAATATTCAACTGGGAATGTTCCCCTAATGGCCTTTTACAAAAATTATTTAAAAAAAATCCCAACTCTATGAAGAACTTGGGATGCTATGGCAAACAGTAATAAACCCTTGAAATATCTTCTTTCTGAAAAACACAAGGCCCATAACTTCTTTCCGAAAAACACAAGGCCCATAACTTCTTTCCGAAAAACACGGATGTAGCATTGTGTATCTTTGGTTTTAACACTCAGGTCACACCAAATATACCTTGAATAAGGATGGTGGACCTTAAGCACATCTAAAAAACAAACGTGTTTCTTTGTTCAAACAAGATTGATTAAATCATGCAAATGGGGTCAAAATTAGCCCCATAGGGGGATCACTTGTTTTATATTATAGAAATATGTTCATAAAAATCTTGTCTGAGATGTCACAAGGCCTATATAGAGCTAAAATATTTGGTGTGCAGCATTTTATAGTAGTCCTCTACCTAGTTCTTTAAATCATGCTCCTGGGATCAAAATAGGCCTCACCCTTGTGACCACTCATTTAACATAGAAATAAGAAATATGTAGAAAGAATAAGGTCAATGGATGGGCTCGAACCCAGCATGACCCTCACTCAGTGAGAGGTTTAGTATTTTCAAGTCAGCATCCTTAACCACTGTACCAGTAAGGTCACAGTTAAGCATTGTTTTCTGCAAAACAAACATGTACATTTTGTTGTTCTTGGCACACCTGTAATTCACTGTATAGATTAATTCCACAGCAGTTATAGAGTTATTACTTTTAACTCTCGATGAACTGTATTGTCTTATATGGTCAACTGTGAGAAATCAATATAGAGAGGATAGTGACCATACAGTTTATTTATGGTAACACTAACAAGAATACTGCTGTACAAAAGGTTGATGACACTGCATTAAGCTAGTCGGCTTTAAAAGTATATCCTTACAGATGTCTATTATGTCTATAATTTCATCACATTTTCAGTCATAATCGTAACAAGAAGGAATTTTTACCAATTTTCATTCAAAATATCAGAGGGAATTATTTCAACTATTTTTATTTAAAAGAAGAAAGAATTTCTATAACAGTTCAGGCCAAACTATAATTACAAGTGCTATAATTTTTATTTAGATCGTCCGTGACTGATAAGTAAACTATATTGATTCATATCAGACTGCATGTATGTCTTGGCAGATCTTAATCCATGCTGATTGCAAAGCCTAACGTTCCTATTCCCACAGCTTGGCTCATTTTATTCAATATCTCACTGTTAAACATAAAGTGCAGATGGCTGCAGAGCTTTTTTTAATGAGAAAGGGTCTACCAGCTTTTAAAAATTGTCCAAAATAATACTTCCTCTGAACTGTGTCCATTATTTTTCCTGGAAGTATAATTGCTTTGAACAGAAAAGGTATTAATTTGTTAGTGTAACTGGTATATACATATTGACAAGAATTGTGTGAGTGGAATAAACTAGTGGCTGGTAAATGTTTTTAAAAGGGAGGAAAAATTTAGTTAAATCAGTTGCAGGACGCAGAAGTTAAGTATTTTGGTTCAATCTATTTCTTTGTTATTTTCCAGATAACAGCCCAGAGACAGAGAACAAAGTTGCTGCAAAATTTTCACGAAAGAGAAAAAGTGAGCATGGAGTCTTTACATTCTTATTAATCCTGTCTAAAATATTGAGGATACAATATTATTGATATGAAATCATGGGAGAAACGTGTTGCATAAGAAGAGTGGCATAAAAGTGTCATGTCAGTAAATTGCATAAGTGGAGTTGCAAAAATGTGTTATGTCATTCAGTGGCAGAAATGTGTCATGTCAGTAAATTACATAAGTAGAGTGGCATAAAAGTGTGATGTCAGTAAATTGCATAAGTGGAGTGGCAGGAATGTGTTATGTCATTTCGTGGCAGAAATGTGTCATGTCAGTAAATTGCATAAGTAGAGTGGCAGAAATGTGTCATGTCAGTTAATTGCATAAGTAGAGTGGCAGAAATGTGTCATGTCAGTAAATTGCATAAGTAGAGTGGCATAAAAGTGTGATGTCAGTAAATTGCATAAGTGGAGTTGCAAAAATGTGTTGTGTCATTAAGTGGCAGAAATGTGTCATGTCAGTAAATTGCATAAGTAGAGTGGCAGAAATGTGTCATGTCAGTTAATTGCATAGGCAGAGTGGCAGAAATGTGTCATGTCAGTTAATTGCATAAGCAGAGTGGCAGAAATGTGTCATGTCAGTAAAATGCTAGGCAGAGTGGCAGAATTGTCATGTCAGTAAATTGCATAAGCAGAGTGGCAGAAATGTGTCATGTCAGTAAATTGCATAATTGGAGTGGCAGCATGTGTCATGTCAGTTAATTGCATAAGTGGAGTTGCAGAAATGTGCCATGTTAGTAAATTGTATAAGTGGAGTGGCAGAAATGTGTCATGTCAGTAAATTACATAAGTGGAGTGGCAAAAATGTGTCATGTCATTAAATTGCATAAGTGGAGTAGCAGCATGTGTCATGTCATAAATTGCATAAGTAGAATGGCAGAATTGTGTCATGTCTTAAATTGCATAAGTGGAATGGCAGAAAGTGTCATGTCAGTAAATTGCATAAGTGGAGTAGCAGCATGTGTCATGTCAGTAAATTGCATAATTAGAGTGGCAGCATGTGTCATGTCAGATAATTGCATAAGCAGAGTGGCAAAAATGTGTCATGTCAGATAATTGCATAAGCAGAGTGGCAGCAATGTGTCATGTCAGTTAATTGCATAAGTAGAGTAGATAGTTTTACAGTCGATACTTAAGCTAAACATTTCAATAAAAAAAAATTTGGTCAGCCCGGATAGCTCAATAGGTAGAGCACGAGACTTGTAATCTCGGGGTTGTGGGTTCGATTCCCAGGGCTGACCAACTAAAATAACTAACAGTCTTTCGGATGAGACTTAAAAACCGAGGTCCCATGTATGGGTAAAAACCTGGCTGATAAAGAACCAGGGGGTGTCTCTGGAATTGGGCCACGCTTTCTGTATCTTGCACTATCCCCCGAAAACCTAAAATAACTAAACTCTTCTGGGGGCGTTGGTCATATGGGAAACCGTTACCAACGATAAAACCCTCATACCATACCAAAAAAAAAATTGATTAAAAATAAAAATACTGTACATTTGTTTCACATTTTGCCATAAAAGCTTTACAATTCTTGGAGACGCTTAAAGCAGGAAAAAATAGAAACGATAACTTCCTGACTCTTGAAAATAACTGAGAAAAATTTGAATCGTGCAGGAAACATGATGAAAAGAGAAAACAATAAAAATAATATTTAAGTAACTATACATTAGGTAATTTGCAATGATTAAATTTTAGCTATTTTTGTGAATTTCCCACTTGTTTATTTAAAAAATTTTGCAAAAGATTCTTTTTACATATATTACCGTTAAATTTTCATCTTGCAAAAATTACATAGTTAACAGTTTGTTAATAGATTTTAAATACACAATATGTCAAACAATCATTTTGAACAATTTTAAGATTTCATCATATGAAAGTTATCAGTTATAGAAATATCAGAAAAATAAGTGAATTACAGATGCGTCTGCAGCTGCAACCAGAGTGGCCCAAACTGACTCTTCAGTGAAGGAGAACAGAAGAGTGTTCTTTGACTCAGAAAGTCTTTTGGAGATCTACCCTTCGGCTGTTGGAAAGGCTTTGAAACAGCTGGGGAACCAGAAAAATTTGGGACCAGAAGAAATGCGGCTGCTAAAGGAACAGGAACTCTTGAAGAAGGATCCTATCATAGCCCCTGATGGTAATGTACATTTCGCATCACAGTTGATTGCAAAGGACTGTTACGTATTCAGCTTAGTATTTTGCTGAAGTGCCAGATCAATGTTTAATAATAGTTTATAATGCAGAAAAAAAGGGGCTTAATTTCTAATCTGGACCTGTCCATTATTCAATTTGGACTTTATTATTATTTATTGAAAGGGGTGCTCAGTTAAATTTATTGAGTAAGTGAAAAATGCAGATCATGATCGGGTTGTTTTTGTGTGTAGTTTAACTGCAAACTTTCTCTCAGTGTCATAGTACATTAGTAGGGCCCGAACCCATGGCCCTCAGTGTAGCAGGGCGTAAACCCATGGTCCACACTGTAGCACTAACCCTTGGCCCTCAGTATAGTAGGGCGCGAACCCATGGCCCTCACTGTAGTGCAAACCCTTGGCCCTCAGTGAGAGATTTTGTGATTAAATGTCTGCCACCTTGTCAGACTGTGCAAGTATTAGTTCAAACAGCAGCAGATTAAAGACTGAATTTACGCCAAAAGAACAACAACCTAAGTAGGACATTTAAACGACCTTGAGATGTGCAGAAATTGGATAGAAACAGGTAGATGTACAGAGAAAAGAGGGTCTGGTACACCGTATTTGAATTTATCGTCTTGTATTGAAATCTTAAAACAGACTATGACCAGCTGTAGGGAAGTTTACACATTTGATTGATTATAAGTTATTATTTTTTGTTTTCATAGAAGTTCACAGAATGGAGATATTTAAATGGTATGTTTCAGGATACATTCCAAACTCTGTTATCAGGAGGAAGCTCAAACCCCTAAAAGATGTTTCATTTGGAAAGGTTGAGAAGCCATTCAAGCTGAAACCTGTACGTCTTCTTTCATGTTCTATTCAACTCTTTGTCCAAGGTCATGAGAATTTTTTTTAACCCAAAATGACTTTTAAAGTACATGTAGTAGTTTAGTTAATAGTTTAGTTTATACTGATCTATTATTTGATTGTGTAGGAAGCATCAAGCTTATTGAGTCACCCTCGAGTCAGCTACCTGAAAGAACCAGTACTGGTGTCTTATGAAGAAGTACTGCCATGACCCTGGTGGGGCTCGAACCCGAAACCTCCGGAATGAGTGGCAGAATTAAGCCTTATCCTTTACACCGCAGCTCAGTTTTATTCCCAGAGTCATGACTTGAATGTATACTATTCAAGACATTGAATAATGTTTAACATATACAGTGCAACCTCTCATGAACAAACACCCTTTGGACTACAGAAATGTGGAGGGATGTTTCTCTGGAGAGGTAGATTCATTAAATAATTGACACATCAGGAAAGAAAGTGAGTGTCGTTTTGGAGGTTGAACCATATACAGTTTAGACTGAGATTGCATGTCTGCTGTATTCCTAATGTTTGAAGGTTTTAAATATTCCTGTATCATCCTCCAAAATCAATTTGTATTGGTAGTTCTCTCAACCTCAAACACATGCACCAGGGATTAGTTTTTCAAAAAAGGACCGATTACTTAAGATATTTTCTTTAAGGTTTATAATAAGTTTTATTTTGAAACATTGATTCTTCAGGTCAAAGAATGCTTGTCACAGTGTATATCTATCATTAAACATGATTTGGATAATGTATAATTCATTGATACAAATATAAACACACAACGGAACCTTTTTTTCAGGTACCCAAAGCAAACCCACAGCATATGCCAGTGTGGTGGGAAGAAGAAAAAGAATGTGAATCTCCGGTAAGGCTTATCTCAAGTTTTAATTGCATCCATTATAAATTTGAACAGTGATGCACCAGGCCTGGTGCATTCATTTACAAGTTATTAATAATTTGTTTATGCATGATTGCGAACCAAGTTCTTACAACTTTGATTAATGGCTCTCGAGATTTACTCCAGATTGAATCAACTTCGAAGAGGAAGAGAGAGAGGTGTGAGGAAGAATTAAAGTGTCTTGCCTAAGGACAATGTCACTTTGGTGGTGTGGTGGCCGGGGGTTTACCCCCCCCCCCACAACCCCCGCCCCCCCCCCCTTTTTTTCAATCCAGCAAAAATATTTAATATATTTTTTTTTTTTTTTCCCCCCCCCCCAAAAAAAATAATTAAAAAAAACCCCCCTCCCCCCCCCCCCCCCCCTCTTTAGACTGGACATGAAAGAAGATTAGAGATTAAGATGAGCCAATGGAAAATTATTGGTTATCCTTGGTACTTGGTATGAAATAATTACATACTTACTACTTTTCTTACTGAATCTTAACATTGAGATTAAGATGGCCAGAAATAATGTTTTGTAGATGAGAGTGAGATTTACTATTTTTACTGATCTTTACATTCATTGCATTGTTTAGACAGTTTTGTTTAGACTTTCGTGAAACTTTATTGCAAGTTATGTTTCTGTTATAATTTAAAGCGGATAGAATACCGTGTCATGAAATGGGACGACACACCGTCGCCACCTCCAAAGTCGGAAATCTCCTCCGTATCATCTGTCTCCCTGAAAAGCTTGATTGAATCTCCTGTTAAAAAATATATCGCCGAAGGTAGGAGCAAAACTACTACACCCAGATCGCCAAAATCTAAATCTGAGCAGAAAAATGGCACTCGCTCTGTCTCTAAAAGTAGAAACGATATGACACCAGTTGAAAACGTGAAAAAGATGGTCAAAGCAAATAATGAAAATATGAAACCTCGAAAGGTATTGTGGTGTGGGGTGTGACAAACTACTAACTTGTTTTTCAGTCATGCTAACCACTGAAATGGGAACGTTCTCATAATGAGTTAACATATCATGGTGATTTTCATTCTGTATGCAGTGGGTGAAGTAACACTTAACTAGAATTTCACTTTCTAAAATTCTTAGTAACAGATCAATTTCAGTGTGTAATAACAAAGTTTATTCCATAAATGATATTGGTTGTAGCTGATCACTAATTGTTTTAATATTTCTGTGCAATCCTACCTTCAAAGGTAAGAAGTTTTAAACCGTGAAATTCCAGTAGATTCTACCAAATGAATATAAAATTGCTCATTGTATGTAGTGTAAATCCAAAATCTAAATTACATAGTATAATTATACCATAACAAGCTGTTGTTGTTTCTTTATTTATGCTAACATAACACCTACAATGTAGCTATGTAATGAGGAAAAGTGTTTGAAATAATGGCTTATAATTGATTGACAAAGAATACACTTTTTGATTCAGAAAGTTTGTATTTTTCTGCAAATATATAAGTGTATGGAAATAAGTTATTTATGTTTAAAAATGATTATAAGGATAAACATTGGTTTCTAAACATCTGTTTAAAAAGAAAAATGTAAGAGAATTTATTATGTGTAAAAATTGGAGTTCTAATTTACAAAATCTTTATTGAAATTGAAAGGATGTAGTTAAACTCTTTTTTTAACGGGGTTCCTTTATGAAAAAAAAGTTTCAACTGTTGGTTTATAAAAAGTACTCCATTTTAAGTTTGTAGTTAGAAAAAGTTATCTTTCTTAGCCTTTGGATTAAGAATATGAGCATAATTATGATCAACCTGTTTTTTTTAAAGTCATCTGGAATGAGGACTGAAACTCGATGTTTCTGTCATCCCCGGTAACCCAGGTTATGCATTACCCATTGAATTAACCTTGGGTTCTGATGATGTGTTTTAAATAACTTGTTTTTCATTTAGTCTGGATGGGAAGACAGCCCACCATCAGAGATGGTGGACACAGAGCAGATGAGGTCCAAACCTATGTCCCGTTTGAGTGACATGCTTAGGTTTTCTTCCAACTTGTCAGACGCTTCCAAAACCGGCGACAAAGTGAAGCCAGGAACTCCCAACACATTCAATTGTAAGTAAAGGCTTCGATACTTCTGATTGAAAAAATTTAAAATGAATTTCTCTAACTGAAATGTGAAATATGCAAACTATTGACAATAACTGACTAAGAAAAAACAAATACGTCTGTTTTTAAAAACAATCCTTGAAAGTGTATTCTTTTCTTTTCAAGTTTTGGCTACTGCAAACATCAAGAAAAGAGTTAGAAATGCAATGGGCTTTATGTATTATGCAGATGTTTAACAGACTCCCATGTCCGCATATGAAACTTTTTTTTGATGGAAGATTATGCAGTGATTTCTTTATTTGTTTAAATGACAGAGAGGTCACAAATATAAGAATTTTGCTTGAATAATTTACTCCTTATAATATAGGAATAACTGCTTTGTAATTTTGATATTTGCGACTGTATATACGGTTTTTTAATGGTCGCAAATATTTTTAACGTCGGTGGCGTTAGCCGGAGCTGTTTAAACTGTTTGCAACCATTAAAACCCTGTATACTGTCGCAAATATCAAAATTACTAAATAGTTATCCCTTTACTAAGGCACAATGTGTCTAAATGTGATAATTAAAACGCCGTTCAAATTTTCATATAACGCGTTTTTTAGTCAAATTTAAATGCGTTCCCACACGTTATGTTCAAGGCACTTAATGGCACGAACGAATTTTCAAAAGAAAATCAGATATGAATACCCGAGTCATCCCAACACACATATTTTGTATTAATTGTTATAATTTCCACCAAAAAGAAACGACGTTACATCGGTACTGCGTTAGAAAACATATTTGAGTGATTTACCAAGTAGTTCTTCCTTAAAGGACTGTTGTTTTTGAAGTGATTTTCGCACACCCCTTCATAAATTTTCTGAGATATTAACAATAAAACATATATTTAGTGATTTCACCCAACATGTTGGTTATGACACCTCTCAAGAAAGGAGAAGGTAAATTATGAGTTTATAAGGTGAAGGGGATATAAGGTGTTTTTATTTTAGTACTTGTAACAATAATTATACTGGGTGCTGTTTGGTGTGTTTGTTGCAGTCATGTAGCTTTGTACTGTAAATCATTAAATATATTTCCAAGAACTTTATTTTTTGGCATTTTTTTACGAGAGCATTTTCCCTAAATCAAAGGGACCTGAAAATAATGAATATAATTACAACAGTGAGAACCATTAGAATTGCTTGTACGCGAATTAATAGTCTTGTGAATTGACCTGGAGATCAAAATTTCAAAGTGATTTAAATGGTATATTTAATGAGTATGATTATGTGAACCTGCTGGACAGAATTGTAAAGAACTGATTTAAAAGTTGACCTGTCATAAGTTGAATCCTTAAATTTACGATTAGGGATATCTTTGTTCGCGATTTTTTATCTTCACATTAATTCACAAGACCATGAATTCCAGAACAAGGGATCCTGCTGATTCAAACTGTCAGAAAATACTGATAATTTCTGGAAAACAATAGATTAGTGAAACGATAAATTGACAAAGGAGTGTGAAAAAAAAAGTCAAAATTGAAGTCCTAGCAAAAATTTCACGATTTTACTGTATGTTTTATTGTCTGTGCTTCATGCACAAGCGAAATTTTTAGTGATTGAAATTCTCAAAAACATGAACTGAAAGTAATTGTATATGGAAATTATAGTTGAAGATATTATGAACAGATGGCATAAAAATATTTGTACCTTGAAATTTTACAATCCGGAAAAAAAAAATCTGTGTCAAAAAAGTTTTAACTTTTAAAAGAATAAAATAGTCTACAATCAAGAAGGTTTCATGATTTTGGTCTATATTTAATTTTAGCGAATCTAATATTTGCGATTTTTAAAAGTTGATTTTCATTTTCCCGTTTTTTTTATGGTATATTTAGGATCCCGAAAAATTTGCGGGGCAATGTGTGTGGTAGTCTAAGAGAGCAAGTGTTAGTTATAGCTGTGGTCAGTTAGTCTGTTACAGCCTGTATGCCACAATCAGCTCAGAGAATACGAGATTGAGTAATAACAAGAAATAGAGGTGTTTCATGTGTGCAAATTGACATGTTTTTTAACATTAACATGTTGTTTTGATTTGTGTATACATGTAAAATGTGACATTTCAGCTAGCAGTGCTAAAAGTCGAGCCTCGTCTAGTACAGGGTCAAGTATAGGTAAAACACAGATATATGTAGGAGTAGATGTATTGTAACTTAGATGTATTATATGCAAGAGACTTAACTCTAGTACTTAGCATTCTACTCTGTCTTACCTCCCTTTCCTGTATTATACCAAAGAGACTTAACTCTAGCTTACCTGTCTGTAGCAGTCAACTGTCTTAACTCCCTTTTTATGTATTTATGTACAAGGATCAGCTTATCTTCTCAATACTAGCTCCATTTTCTGAATTGTATATAAAAGGGAATTAACTAAAGCTCTGTAGCATTCCACTTTTGATCCTAACTCCCCGTATTTCTCAAGGGCTTGAAAGAGACATAAACCCTACAACTAACAGATTATTTCCTCCAAATGTATAAAATGGGCTTACTGAATGTGAAACAGAAGATTTCTACGTTTCGCAAAACAAATTTGTATCGAAAAATGTCTGTTTGATCAACAGAAATGCCAGTATAGCAACCTTGTACATATCAGATCTTAAATTCTGTGCAACAAATTGCTAGTCACCCAAAAATTGTAATGCAAATTAAGATTTTAAGGAGCTATGCCACATCTTAATTTTGTGCAATTACAGTGCTTAAAATTGCTTTGCTGAACTCTTGAGGTGTGGCTTAAACCGTGATGTTGACGTTTCTAAACATTTTAGCATTGAGTCTAGAAAATTTAGAGTGTTTCTGTAACTGTGAAGGCTAGCTGATAATTTGCAATGACCAACTCTTTGATTGTATTAGGCTAGAAACTGTTTGACAAGAAACGGTCCCTTTTTCTCTATGGTGAATCTGCTTTTATACATGTTTCATTCTGTTTTTATATGCTTATAGTTATGTGTGCAAATCAAAACATTTACTATTGTAGTGTTGCTGTGACTGCAATATTGTGAGAAATTAGGATCATGTTATATGATATCAGATAGTTCATTATGTCACAAACATAATTATTTAATTAAATTTTGTTTTAGCAAAAAAAAAAAAAGAAATTGCATACATGCGTATAGCATCACTCCAGAGGTGCTGGTTTGATCTAAAAAATAACATGTTAAGAAATGCTCTTCTTGGTTTTTGAGAAACTCCTTAAGGCCCAAGATGTTTAAGTGAGTCGAATACGAACAAAACATTTGCAAAATTAAGCTTTTTTGCATTTATTTTTCAGTGATGGGCAGAAGACTGGATTTATCTCGATTAGATTTTGAAATGAAAACCCCAGATTCTGCCAGGCGTGGTCGGCAATCTGGGGCTCAAAGTGAAGGGAAAGAGAAAAGTTTTAAACTTACAGACTATGCAGTGGATGAAGATTCTTCTGCCATTCATGTAAAGGTCTGTTGAATTTTATCATACTGTATGGCGATTTAAATCTGCGGTGTCAAATGTTGGTGTTTTTTAAGTGTTTTGAATTGAAGGGTGTCTTAAATTGGCGCAAATCACATCGTCTGCCCCCCAAAAAACTTTTATATAAAATGCCGACTGCTAAAATAAAACGCTTGATCGGAGAAACTACTTCCACATAAATTGAACTGAAAACTCAAAACTACTCTATAAACGTGCACATTGCTCATTGCACATTTTTTGCATGTCCACTATAAGTGTATAATGTAATGTATTTGTAGGAGACAAAATCTGGACGGCGACTCAAGTCTCACTTGAATCATACCATCATAAAGCAATTACTGAAGGAGGAATGGATGCCAGGCGTGGAGGAAGATTTTGATTACAATGATATAATAAATCATTTGGTCACAATTCTAGGCAACTCGGACAACTCTATTGTATATGAAAGTGCATGTTCTTACA
The DNA here is from genome assembly GCA_022818135.1 of Saxidomus purpurata. Lineage (NCBI taxonomy): Eukaryota > Metazoa > Mollusca > Bivalvia > Venerida > Veneridae > Saxidomus > Saxidomus purpurata. Next base: position 42,476,951 of record JAFMSR010000009.1, on the reverse strand, counting down.
TCGGGAACTTGTTTAAGTAAGTTAGTTAGTTTCGTACTTTGTTGGTCCCAGGAGTAAAAAATTGTTTAAAGGTCAAAGTCATTGAATTGTTGTATATGAAGAAACTCTACAGATCGCTAACCATATTAGATGTTGGATCATCAACTCCAATGAACGTCAATACATAAAAGGTGTTATTTAGGCATCTGGGATTTCCCGTCTGCAATAAAAACTTCAATGTTTACATATTCCTAACTTCTTTTGTGAATAATTGTCTGCTCACAAATGGTGAAATTTTCCTAATTTACAGTGAGCACAGCAGTAATTTCTTGATTGTCTTTCAGCAGATCAATTAGTTATTATTAGCTCACCTGGCTTTGCCAGGGTGAGCTTTTCTAATTGATGATTGTCCCTCGTCCGTCATCCGTTAACATTTTGATTCAAATGACATCTCCTCTGAAACCACTAGGTCATTGTTATTAAAAAAATGCAGGAATGTTCCTTGCATGAAGCTCTACCAAAATTGTTCAAAGAATTCCATTCCATGCAGAACTCTGGTTGCTATGGCAACAAATAGGAAAAACTTGAAAAATCTTCTCTGAAACCACAAGGCCTAGAGCTTAGATAATTGGCATGTAGCATTGTCTAGTTGACCTCTATCAAGATTGTTCAAATTATGACCCCCCGGGTCAAAATTGACCCCGCGCGGGTGGTCACTTAGTTTTGCATAGGCTTATATAGGAAAAACTTTAAAAATCCTCTTCTCTGAAATCACAAGCCCTGGGGCTTAGATATTTGGCATGTAGCATTGGCTATTGGACCTCTAACAAGATTGTTCAAATTATGACCCCCGGATCAAATTTGACCCCACACAGGGGTCACTTAGTTTAACATAGGCTTATATAGGAAAAACTTTAAAAATCTTCTCTGAAACCACAAGGTCTAGAGCTTAGATATTTGGCATGTAGCATTGCCTAGTAGACCTCTTCAAAGTTTGTTCAAATTATGCCCCTGGGGTCAAAATTGACCTTGCCTGTGGGGTGGGGTCACTGGTTGTACAAAGACGTATATAGGAAAACCTATAACATTGTCTAGTGATCTTCCACCAGGCAAGTGGACTTGTACCAAGGTGAGCGATATAGGACCATCTTGGCCCTCTTGTTTTCTTTTATTATGTTACATTAGAAAGGCTTGTCATTTTTGCTGTAGGCAAATGGGAATGACAGAAGATCATCTTGAGCAGTTTTTGGGCATGCTTGGCATCAATTTGGATCACATAGACTCTTCAGTAAGGAAAAACACAGTGAGAACACTGCAGGCTCTTGGAGAGGGAAGATTAGATGTGCTTGTGATGATCTTGCCAAAACTTCTTGATCAAGAGGTATGTATGCTTTCTTGTGATACAGAGGTATGTATGCTTTCTTGTGATACAGAGGTATGTATGCTTTTTTGTGATACAAAGGTATGTATGCTTTCTTGTGATACAAAGGTATGTATGCTTTCTTGTGATACAGAGGTATGTATGCTTTCTTGTGATACAGAGGTATGTATGTTTTCTTGTGATACAGAGGTATGTATGCTTTCTTGTGATACAAAGGTATGTATGCTTTCTTGTGATACAGAGGTATGTATGCTTTCTTGTGATACAGAGGTATGTATGCTTTCTTGTGATACAAATTTATGTATGCTTTCTTGTGATACAAAGTTATGTATACTTTCTTGTGATACAAAGGTATTTATGCTTTCTTGTGATACAGAGGTATGTATGCTTTCTTGTGATACAGAATTCATGTGTTATTGATGATACAAAGGTATGTATGCTTTCTTGTGATACAGAGGTATGTATGCTTTTTTGTCGTCCAAAGATATGTATGTTGTCTTGTAATCATGAGATTAATGTATGTTTTCTTGTGAATGATAGATAATTTTATGTATGCTTTCTTGTAATTCAGTTGTGTTCCACTGACTTTGACATAAAATTTCACTAGGCAGAGACTAGAGTTAAATGTGTTTTCACCTTTCAATTCATTGGATATTGCACCAAAATGTTAAGAGAAGAGCCTTTGTCATTGAGTTTTTTGTTGAAGGAGTCAGTCAGGCAAGAAACTGCAGATGCAATTAGGGTCCTCACAGGGGCCACAGATAAAGAGACTTTGTTGAACATCTTGGAAGAGCTTGGTGTCACATCTACTTACAGCAGCAAAGCAGATGAGGTAAGATATTTAGCTTTTTGCTGATTAGTGGTACATGTATATAGAAAAAAATTTTTCACCACAAAGTAAGGGGGCCGCACACATAATTTGGTGAGGGAAATTAGGATGGAGATGAGGGGGTGGTTTGCAACATTTAAGGAAATGAAAACTATTGATATAAAGTCGGCAATAAGAGATTTTGAGTGAAAGCTGCATGTTTAAAGTGGCATCGAAAAGAAAAATGTGCATTGAGTCAGGGAATTATGAGTTAGAGATTAAGTTCAGGCTAATGGAAACATGAGGTTACACTCGGGCAAACATGGGGGTTAGGTCATGGGCTGAAGAGCACACTTTAGGTTATAATTAGGGTATAAAACACAGACCTTTAAGAATATAATTCTATGATTACGGTCCAGTCTAGAGGTTTACATGGGCATTAGTGTAAAAATAATCGCAAACCCTCCTCACAGGTTTAGATAAGAGCCAAATGGTTAAAACACAAACTAACTGAAAAATTAATATTGATAGAGATGTTCAGGCATCAAGTTACAGAAAAATGTGGACATGGGTTTTTATCAAATCTAACAAACTAACAACTATAATCTGAGAGACTAATCAAAGTATATAAACAGACACTTTCCATTTGAAAACTGTGATTTAAGTATCGGTTGGACTGTAAGGAGTTGTAAAGAGTGAACCTTTCTGGATGAATTAAATGTTGTTTCAGATGTACACTCTGGCAATGCTGGCTGAAAAGTTTGGAGAGCATCTGGACGACCCACAGGTTGTTGAGAGAATCAAGCACTGGTTGGAGGCTACAACACCGGGCACGTTTGAGATAGACGTAAGTTGACCATTGGCTGAAAACACGCGTTTCGAATGTGAAATATTTTCGGATCCTGTTCGATTTTTGAACTAAACCCACTGTGGGCCTTGATAGCGCAGTGGTTAGGGCATTTGCCTTTGGAATGGGAGGTCTCAGATTCGAATCCCACGAGTATTAATTGCATCATTATTATCATTATCATTATTACAGTCCAACCTCTCTACAACAACACCAAAGGGAATATCAATTTTTGTTTATGGAGGAGCGGTTGTTGCTCAAGAAAGGTTAATTCATTCAGATATAATTGCTTTGGAAAATAAAGCATCTGTCTTTGTAGAGAGGTTTTTGCTGTTCGGAGGTGTTGTTTACAGAGGTTGGACTGTATTATTAAATGTGATTTTGAGCTGTAAATGGGTAGCAACGATGAAAAAAAATAACAAACTTGCTGCACCACAAGTGTTGAATGAGTGTTTGGGAATAATTCAATAAGCTAAAGATTCTTTGTATAACTAAACCCTTGAACAAAAGACCACTGCCTGGAAGAAGCTGACGAGTTGTTTCTGTTGACACATGGTCTTTGTTCTTAGGTGCTGTTACTGTAGATGAATAGTAGATTGTTTCGTCTTACTGGTCTTCAGAAGGTGGTCTGTATGTAAAGTGTGGTCTTAAACACACATTTAACTGTGGAACAACATTAAATGACTACACATGGTGACAGTCTTATACAGATGACCATGTAGAACTGTGCAAATGAAGTTGGTATGTTGTACTACAGAATGCATGCTGTTTCTTGCAGAAAGAAGATGAGGACATGCTGTGGCAGGAGGGTACAAGGTCTGGCATGTGTCAGGAGGGTACAAGGTCTGGTATGCAGTGGCAGGAGGGTACAAGGTCTGGTATGCAGTGGCAGGAGGGTACAAGGTCTGGTATGCAGTGGCAGGAGGGTACAAGGTCTGGTAAAGAATACTCCTTCATGTCAGAGGGAAAATCAGGTAAAGAATAGTGTTTTGATTTAGTTCGGCCGCTTATTTAAAAAAGACTATCGTGATAGTGTCACAACAGGTTCAGAACAATTTTATTTTTGATATGAAGAGTTTACAAGTTAGTTTAGCTAATGTCAAGGGTAGAAGTAAAATGGGAAAGCCTTGTATGGTACGTTCTATCTGTGTAAGGCTTCAGCAGGCAAGAAAAAAGTTTCAATTTTTTTTTTCCAACTTGCGTATTTTCATGCACAGGATATATTTATGGTATTGTGTTATTTTATTTTCTTCTTGACCTTTGCCTGATCTGCCCGAGTATGATGCTGTTGACTATTCAGCCAGATACATGTTTTCAAGTAACGAAAGATAACATGATATATGTTTAGATTTGACGGTTCAAAATGTAGGTGTATTTTAAAAGCAGAATCAGGATTTAGACGACACTACAAAAATCCTGGAGTTGGTATTCAGACAGATCTATGTATCATGGAAACCCTTTACCTGCTAATATTTACTTAAAGGGGCCAACTTTCAAATTGCTTGATACCATTTAGGGACTGAATAGCAAACAGTGTTGACCATGATCAGAATGCAGTGGTCTTTGATTATTTTTTTTTTATCCCCCCGCCGAAGGCGAAGGGGATATAAGTAATGGTCTCCGTCCGTCCGTGTCTCCGTCCCAATTTTGTCCGAAGCATAACTCCAAAAGTACTTGAGGGATTATTTTCAAACTTAATACACTGATAAAGCACATTGGTAGGAAGTGCAGTGTGTAAGAACAATAACTCTACCTTGCCTACTTTTAGAGTTATTCCCCTTTATCAGATTTACTTTAAAAAAGTTTTGTCCAGAGCATAACTCCAAAAGTACTTGAGGGATTTACTTCAAACTTAATACACTGATATAGCACATTGGTAGGAAGTGCAGTGTGCAAGAACAATAACTCTACCTTGCCTACTTTTAGAGTTATTCCCCTTTATCAGATTTACTTGTCTGAAGCATAACTCCAAAAGTACTTGAGGGATTTTCTTCAAACTTAATACACTGACATAGCACATTGGTAGGAAGTGCAGTGTGCAAGAACAATAACTCTACCTTGCCTACTTTTAGAGTTATTCCCCTTTATCAGATTTACTTTTAAAGTTTTGTCCAGAGCATAACTCCAAAAGTACTTGAGGGATTTTCTTCAAACTTAATACACTGACATAGCACATTGGTAGGAAGTGCAGTGTGCAAGAACAATAACTCTACCTTGCCTACTTTTAGAGTTATTCCCCTTTATCTGATTTACTTGAAAAACAATTTCCGGAGCATAACTCCAAAAGTACTTGAGGGATTTTCTTCAAACTTAATACACTGACATAGCACATTGGTAGGAAGTGCAGTGTGCAAAAACAATAACTCTACCTTGCCTACTTTTAGTCAAATAGAAAAATATCATACCTATACTGATAATGAACATTAATATAATTTTGCAAACCTTCTCTTCATTGCCTTATTCTTTTTCCACTTACTTGAAAACTGTACTCAGCATGACCATAACTATACGGCGTTTTAAGGATTTCCATTCACCAAGTAAAATGTACGAAAGTACAACCTTCTGGTAACTTCTTCCCAGCGGGGGGATTAACCATGTGTAACATGGCTCTTGTTCTTTTTAAAGTGAATAGATTTCATTGCCAAAAATGCATTTTCAATCATATACAGTGGAACCAGCGTTCAGTTTTTCGTCTATTAAATGATACAAGAAATAGTGTCACGGTGACCACCAGCACACAGACATTAATCAAATAAGCAATAAAACGACACATTAGTGTAATGTAACCACACAATCAAAGCAGGTTTAGTTTGACACTTTTATTTTAAGACCAACGTTTCGGCTTTCACAGAGTATTTTTCAGGAAGATTAAATAAGCAAGTAAAAAATATACATAGAAAATATTCCTGGTTAACTTTCAGTGATAGATATGTATGACACGAGCGATCGTAACACAATGTACGCAGACCTACCAGCAACTCCAGGTTCATTTAGTGATAATGATGAGATCATTTTTTCTCGTGGAGTAAGTATTAATGACGCCAAAAGTGTAGGTGTGAAGTCGGAAAAAAGTCGTTACAATGCCCGTATGGACCTTCTTGATAGAGCTGGGGCCTCTTTTTTACCCGGTGAGAGACTTGAGCAACCTACACCACTGTCTGATATAATGGGAAATGATGTTTTGAATGAAGTATTTTTGATGGATGATGGCCAAAGTCCGTTTATGCAAGACCCGTTGTTAGACTTTGATCAGGAGCCGCTTACGAAAGAGAAGAGTGATGTAAGCAAAGGGACTGCAAAGAGCAGCCCCAAGTCCCTGGAAAATCTACTCTTAAAAGAGCGCACATTGACGGATCTGTCACAGGTCGGCCCACTACCAAACTTCATGCCAAGGGATAACACTGGTAGAAACTTCGACGAGGTTTCTACAGACAGTGCTTTTGAGAGCGCGATATCGGTTAGTGAGTACGACACCTCACACTTCTCAGATAAGTGGACAATGTCGCACACGGACCAGCACAGTTCTAAACACAGCCAGCTGTCAGAAGACAATAACATGTTTGATGTTGAGCAGGTCTCGAATCTGGAGTATGAAGGTGACGATGCTGAGTCTGGTATTGATGTTAACAGCATGCAGAAACATGAAAATGAAAATCGCATGAAGCATGCATTGGCTTATAACATGAATAAAATTTATGTTAATGAAAACGCTGACTTAGATGAGATTGAAAAAAGTAACAGCATGTCGAGCAGTGTGAGTGATGAGATAGAGAGTGGTAAAATAAGCGTATTAATCACGCCAAGAAGTACGACCCTCGGGAAAGAAACACCCAGTAGTGAGTTTTAATGTTGAGTGTTTTTTTACTGGTGGTCGGTCAGAATAATACATGGTATATAGAGTACTAACATTTTGGTAATAGTGTTTATTGATGGTGTTTTTTCATTATATTTTTGAAACAATCTGGATTTGATGCTGTGATATTATGGATAACAAAATATATATTTTATTTCTGTTTGGAAGTTTCCTGTGACTAATGGACTTTTGTTTGCGATGGTGTATGTGTGATTTACCAATTTGTCATTGTGATTTACCAATTTCTTTACTACTATTTTAATCAAATAGCTTCTTATCTGCGTGACAAGGAACTAACTTTTTGTGGTTTACTTTGCTTCTCAAATGGTTGGCATTCATGTCTGGTGCTTTGTCCAGTATTTAGTCTGTCTTTAACATTCCCAAAGGATAAACACAGATACTGAAACTCCAGGTAATGATTTGCCCAGTAAAATGAAAGAACAAAGTTCAAGAAAGATAACTCCTTAATCTGTATTGAAGTAAACTGACTTGACTAAAACAGTATTGAAGTAAAAAATACTTAAAGAAACAGAAGGGAAAAGTTGTCCCCCTTGTGTAGGACTTAACTAAAACAGTATTGAAGTAAATTTTCTTCAAGAAGCTAGCCTCTTTTCCCCTTAGTTACTTTTTGAAATACTTCCCATAAAAGTGATATTTTCATTATATCTGCTAATGAAAGAGAATGCTGTGAATAAGTTATTTCATACTTACTTTTCAGAGAATTTTAGAAAAATCATATTTAACAGTAAGGCCATTTTGAATGATAATGTATCTTTAAATAGTACTTAGAGTTTACTTACTAGTTTGTGACATGGTTCTTGTAAAGAACATTATTTCACATTTGTCATCAATACTTGGAGCTTTACATGAGCTGGTTGAATATATATAGAGTTTGTTTACCTGTAAAAAGATGGAGACATTTGACATAGTTCATTTCTGGAGATTGCCAGTTACCTCCAGTCTCAGATATTGAGGCTTTTAAGTGAACTTTAAGCTCACTTTAACTTTTAGCTAACCTTAACTTTAAGCTCATCTTAACTTTAAGCTCAGTTTTAGGTTCTACTTATACCTGTATAAACAGTGCAATCCATTATTTATTTGTATTTTATCAGTGTGCAAGGTATGCTCTGGGTTTCATAATGCTTGAATGAAGTTTTAACTGAAAAATTCAATGTAATATATTAGTCATTTTCTTTAAGCCACGTGTAAAACAGAATTTATTTTACGTACAGTAAAAATTACCGTTTTTTTTGTTTTTGTTTTTGCTGAATGCATGCCACATGTTGTCTGTTGTAATTTTATATTAGGGCATCTACCAGGTATTTAAGACAGTTACTATGACCTTTTAACCAGATTTAAAAACCAGGCGTCCACTATTTCTAGTTGTTAAGATATCAACATCTCTTCAGTTTAGACGTTTTTTTCACTCGTAATCTTTATTTCAGCTGCAGGTGGTCCAACTGCAGGTGTTTCATCTGCCGCTAAAAGAGATGGTCCACTTACTCCAAGGTCAAGGGGTACAGGGTGAGTATACATTATTGTTATTTTTCAAGTGAGATGCATTATAGTAGTTACTGTACATTAAGTGTTGTTTGTCTGTCCGTGTGTCTATAAATCCCCAAAATTTTTACTTTCTAACTCCTTGTACATTTATTGGGAGGATTTTCAGACTATATTTGGTGAATAACCTTTATTTGAATATGTTCATAAAAAAAGGACTTTTGACTGGCAATATTTGCCAGAACTATGGCCCTTTATGTATCAAACCAAGGCGGGGTAAGTGCTACTGTATTTAAGGTGGAATGCGCCTCAAATTAAATGCTCGAATTTTCTTCCCACATTTTCACATTGTATGTTTCAGCATATTTCCGATTGCACAGGGAATTTCTTTTTGTGTTATCTTGTTAACTTTTTCTTCAGTAGTACTTCAAACATAGCTACTGACGTCACTTTTTTACCAGCGCGCTTTCCTACACTGTCGGCAGGTTTTGAAGCTGTAGCGTTTTGCCTATGTTATATATTTTCAACCTACTGATTTTATCTGATGTCTTTCAATTAGATCTACAAACTGATATAAAATTCGACGTAAAAGGTTTGACGTTGTAACCGCTATGCACAGATTTGTGACGTCAAAATGGAAATAAATGACTTCGAGTTTTGTTAAAATTTTAGCGTAAAATTAAATTTGTAAGAAATCGGCTCGATGAAAAAACGTTAAAGTTCAATATGTTTTGTAAAAACTATTGTGCTATTAGTTGACACTGTAAAAATTAGGGGTCACCGACTTAAGTATTTCGTCATTTTACCAATTCACTCCCCCTACCCCATGTCTGACATAAGCGTTTAAATGCAATTTTCACATGTGTCCTTTGAATAAATGAAAATTTAAAGCACAACTTGATACTGTGTCAAATAAATAAATACAGTAACTGTTTATAACAAAATAGTAATGATTTAAAGACATCAAATTAGCAGTATGAAAATAATGATTACGTATATATATACTGAAAAAAATCTACTCACTGAAAAAATAAATATCTATTTCCTTTAATTTTATTAATTTACATCAACTATCGCATAACCTTGCATGCCATAATAACTATAATATCGATGGAATCTTCCTGGAATATGACCAGGAGTTGCACAGACAGGAGGAATTAAACAGGTCCCGGTCAAATTCCGCTGATGGGATTCGAACCGGCAACCTTCGAATGAGGTGTCTGCCGCTCTACATCTACACATCGGCGTCTCCCTACATAGTGTTTACTTCATTCAAGATCTTTACTTTAACACATTGTTCTAAATGCATAGTATTGTTCGATTTTCCGTGCGATGACCTCTTTCAGTCATAGTGCATTGATGAATAAAAATGCCATCGTCATGTTTAATAATCGCGATTTTGATTGTCCGGGTGTTCGAAAAGGCAGGTAAGAAAGAAATGTTTCCTTCACTTTAATTTGGTCGTTTAAATGATCTTTCATATTTTATAATCATCACGGGTTGGAAGTGTGAGATAGCAAATCAGTTTTCCGTCACAAGTTTTATATCCAAAGATTTCATATATGTAGTGCTTCGGTTATAAATATGAAAATTGAAAATGACGTACACAAAAATAGAAAGACAACCATATTACAAAGGGATAAACAGATGGGAAAGACTGCTATCTATTGATTATTTAATAAAACATTAACATTTCACAATTTCAAAACAGAAATAGATATGGGTATATATGAGGATAAAGATGAGACAGTTGACTTTACTCCGTATTGGCTTATGTGGCAGAAGACCAGAGTGTGATCCCCGGCAAGGAAACATGGGATGTGCCCTACAACAATGAACCTAGCACAACACCAAGCTTTGAATGCGTTTAACACTCGTACAAATTAACCAGGCCCCGTGATTATAAAACCTTTAGATAACTAGAGAAGCAATTCTGATAGAAAGCAAGTTAGACAAGAATTTATTAAATGTTTTAAAACTATATTGATTCAAAGTTTGAGCACGAAACTGAGATGAGTTATAATCACGTGGCCTGGAACCTTCTGACATAAAACATAGTTTCGCAGTTGATTTATATTTATCTTCGGTTTCGTCTTACCATAAGCACGTGGCAAGTCTGGTGACATCGTTATTCTTTTTACACAGATAAAACAAATAGAAGGGACGGGTGCTGCGGTGGTCGAGTGGTTAACGCTCTGGACTACTAATCCAGATGTCCCCGGTCCGAATCCCGGCCGGGGCATTGGAAATTACAGAAACACTTCTCAGTGTTTCCCACCCATCTAGAGATGAACTTGTTAGAAATCAAGAGGTAGTCTCACGTGAAACGGTGCTATACACCGGGCATGTAAAAGAAACAAGGGGTCTATTCGTAAAAGAGCTAGGGTGTGGTACCCGGATTCCCTTGTATATTCATATGTCTCTCTTCAACCAGCGCTTGTCAGGAGTATTGGCAAGTTTACCCAGGGAAAAGTGTCAGGGTCGGCTGGTAATTGCAAACGATCAAAGAAAAAAGTAGCTAAAGTAATTCAACTAGTGTGATTAAAAAATCTGACTAATGAAATTATTAAAACTTTTAATATTCAAAGCATATAATTCTTATTTCATATTACTATAACGAAATAGATACTATAAGCTTACGTCACATCTGCAGTTTATTAACCACCAGGCCTCTTATTCAGCGCATTATAAAGAATGTATGGGTTTTTAGTAGAACTATAAATGCGCGTTCAGTTGCACTACAATTATGATTCATAGATTCGAACCCGCATGCTGCTTGACTTGAATTCTTCACGCAACCTTTAGTCAGTTATAAGGAAATTATAAAAGAATTGTATTGCACCTACAATATCCGTCATCTCGCACTTACGGAAAGTTATTTATTCGGAGTAATCGCTGGAAGATATATTCATGTAAAAAGGTCAGGGTCAGGTTAATTTGTCCGCATTATACGTGTACCACTAATGAAAATTAAGTCGCTGGTTCTTCCACTCATTAGTGATTCGGTTGATTATTGTTTTAGTGAGGAGAACAATGAATACAAAAATCGAGAAAACAAATTATATGTAGTTCTTAAACAGTAAAAAGACCTCCCACGTGAAACTAAAGGTGGCGAAAATTTGATATCAATCTCCACGCACAAAAGTTACTAGCTGTCTTTTCAGCCTAAACTTTAAATATTGAGATTTCAGAGTCTGGTGCTTTACACCGGAGAAAAAAGAAATGCGTATGGTTATGAAAAGATGCGCAATATTTTCGAAAACCCAAAGATACATACATAGTTTCAAAAGTTAATAAAAACACAAAGGAATGTAGACCTGTGTATTCTTCAAACTGTATTCAGATGATGCTTGGAGTGGAATGGGTCTATATATATATCCGATCTTGCATTGGTTGTTCGCGCCTATCCCAGTCACGGGAATACTGAAATATTGTTTTAATGTTTCTACATTTAGAAGTATTCGTTATAAATACTAAGTCGCCACTGGAACATCTGAATTAATTCTATTAGAGTTGCAGGTATGGTACCGTATATTGTTACTATTTACATGACGGGAGGGTGTAAATCCGATCTAAACGCTATGGAAAACGCACTGGTCAAAGATCACATTAACCTATAAATTGTTTTAGGCAGATAAAGAATCGTAGCTTTTGAAATAGCCCATCCTGGATTATAAATTGCTTTATTGAAAAACATGAGCCTGTTAGTAATTCAACTTATCCCTGTGTAAAAAAAGAAAACGTACAAAGTAACTTCCAGTACATCACAACGTCAAAACTACGTTTGGGGTAGGGGTGAAATTTCGTGGAATTGTAAAAATAGTAAGCCGTTGACCCATCCTTTTTATCATATCAAATGATAGTAAAATAATTTTTATACAGCATATCAAACATATGCGTTTTTCATCGAGCTGATTTTTATTTACTCCAATTGTAAGGCAAAATTTTAAGCCAAACCCTGATAGAATTTTACCCTACCGTTTTGACGTCACATATTGGCGACTAGGCCGTCTCAAGCCCCTATCCCTTTTTTCATCAAATTTTATACCATTTTAAAGAACGTCTTAAATACAAGGCGCATGTTATTTTATATTGTCTATAAATGTGAAAATAAAAGCGCGGTGAAGGAAAACTTTCCATCACAAATATCTTCAAGTATGCACAGTGAAAATTTCATGAGAAAATTCGAACAAAATATTTGAGGCGCATACCACCTTAAAGGAAATGAAAATCTTCATACAAATTCAAATGTTGTTTTTAACATAGAAGCCAACATATATTTATGTCTCCCTTGACTTAGTGGAGACATGTTGTTTTTTGCCCTATTCATTCGTCTGTCACACTTCGTTTCAGCTCAATAACTTGAGATAGATGTGACCTAGTCTTCAAACTTCATATGATGATTATAGTCTTGATCCCTATTGTTCAGGGTCAGTAGGTCAAAATTGACCCGAACTTTGAAAATTGTTTCTACTCAATAACTTGAGATGCCTATAGCCCACAGTCTTCAAACTTCAAAGGATGATTGGTCTGCTTGATTAGATGATCCCTATTTTTGGGGAGTCAAAGGTCACTCAGTGACCCCAAATTTGAAAATCATTTCCACTCATTTACTTGAGGTCCATATGACCAAATGTCTTTTAACTTCACTTGATGATTTATCTTACAAAATAGATGATCATTGTTGTTTTGGGGGTCAGTAGATCAGAGGTCATAAATTTTCTACATTGAATCCCCTCTATAGGTATGCAGTGGGATAAATCTGAGGATTTTTTTTCATCTTTACAGATCCACATTTAAAAGAAGGATGAAGGATTATGACGGATTTTCCACAATATCTGACCGCAGTTCATCGAGCAGAAAGTCGAGAAGAAGTGAGAGGTAAGATTCTTGTACATCAAAGTGTATTTCTTATCTCTTGAAGAGAGAGTGAAAATGCAGAGACAGTTGGAAATATTTTATACAAAGATATATTTATATCTAGGTATTTTATACACAAAGCTATTCATTTTACAAAGTTTCTGTTTTTTAGCTTTTGTAAAGGAAAGTTATGCCGCTTAGTCAGCTAAGTCCATTCATTTAGTTGCGTCTGTGGGACTTGAAAAATTTCACAACCCAGTTTCAAATGATTTAAAAGGAATCCTTGAGTAATTCTGTGTAATAAACTTTCCTACCCATATTGATATTGGAAAGGGAATGAGAAACTATTCATTGATACTGTAAAAAGTACATGGACAGTTTCAGTAACAGAGTTGAATAAGTTGTTGTCTAAACTATCTTTGTATTTATACCCCCAAAACGAAGTTTAGGGGGGTATATAGGAGTCACCCGGGGGTTGGGGGGGCGGGCGGGCGGTTGGTCGGGCGGGCGGGCGGTCGGGCCGGAGCATAACTTGAAAACTACTAGTTGGAATTACAATACAACTTCATACAATGGTCAAGCACATTGAGAGGAAGTGCAGTGCACAAGAACTATAACTCCATCTTGACTAATTACAGAGTTATTGCCCTTTGTTAGTTTTCCTTGTCCGGACAAAAAGCTTGAAAACTACTAGTTGGAATTCAATACAACTTCATACAATGGTCAAGCACATTGAGAGGAAGTGCAGTGCACAAGAACCATTACTCCATCTTGACTAATTACAGAGTTATTGCCCTTTGTTAGTTTTCCTTGTCCGAAGCATAACTTGAAAACTACTAGTTGGAATTCAATACAACTTCATACAATGGTCAAGCACATTGAGAGGAAGTGCAGTGTACAAGAACCATAACTCTATCTTTAGTATTTACTGAGTTATTGCCCTTTGTTACTTTTCCTTGGCCGGGGCATAACTTGAAAACTACTAGTTGAATTCAATACAACTTCATACAATGGTCAGCACATTGAGAGGAAGTGCAGTGCACAAGAACCATAACTCCATCTTGACTAATTACAGGTTATTGCCCTTTGTTATTTTTCTTTCCCCGATGCATAACTTGAAAACTACAAGTTGGAATTCAATACAATTTCATACAATGATCAAGCACACTCAGAGGAAGTGCAGTGTACAAGAACTATAACTCTATCTGGAGTATTTACTGAGTTATTGCCCTTTGTTAGTTTTCCTTGTCCGAAGCATAACTTGAAAACTACTAGTTGGAATTCAGTACAACCTCATACAATGGTCAAGTACATTGAGAGGAAGTGCAGTGTACAGGAACCATAACTCCATCTTGACTAATTACAGAGTTATTGCCCTTTGTTACTTTTCCTTGTCCGGAGCATAACTTGAAAACTTCTGGTTGGAATTCAATACAACTTCATACAATGGTCAAGCACAATGAGAGGAAGTGCAGTGCACAGGAACCATAACTCCATCTTGACTAATTACAGGGTTATTGCCCTTTGTTACTTTTCCTTGTCTGGAGCATTTTTCTTAAACTACAAGTTGGAATTCAATACAACTTCATACAATGGTCAAGCACAATGAGAGGAACTGCTAAGAACAATATCTCTTTTTAGTTTGTTTGCAAGGTATTATGTTACTAAGAACTTCTTCAGTTTATAAAGCAGTCTTTTGGGGGTATTAATCACATTTAGTGATAGCTCTAGTTGAAATTATTTTTTGTCCAATCGCAGCACAGTATTGGTTGCACTTTAACTTGGGTAAATTAATAATAATATACCGAGTCAGTAAATAGGGGAAAAAATGCTGATTCACAAAAAATTATTTCAAACAATATGTAGGTTAATGCGCTACACCTGACCAGTTTATTTTAATAAATGCATCAAAATGAACACTAACCTTTACTTAAAACTCAAGCATATATAGGAACATAATATCACAAGAGAGATACACTGGATTATCCGCATTCAGTTGCATAAATAAAGCACCTTTGATTTCAGCCCGTCAAACTTCAGTTTTGACCTGGAAGATGAGGTGTTCTTCCAACCTCGTATGGCCATTAACGTTCGGTATATTGTACCAGCTATTGTAGCACTGTTTAAAAACCTCTTAGATTTAAACATTGAAAATGGCTGTTAAAAAACTTGAACTTATTTATTATAAAATGTGTTTGAATCTGTCGGGTAATGTCAACAGACATGCAACTGTGTAAAAACAGTGGACATTCTGTAAATCGGTGATAAGGAGTGGAACTGCTTTTAAAAGTAACTAATTAACCCAGTCAGTATGTAGCAGAATGAACTTTTAAACTATTTTGATTCAGAACACCAACAAGTGATATAGGAAGGAGAAATTCTTCAAGGGCAGATGACTTGAAACTTAGGTAAATTAAATGTTGTGCTACAAAGAGTTCCTCTTGGTTATTCAATATAATATGCGATACAGGTTGGTGTTTAAACATTGCCAGTCAGTAGTTTTTGCTGTATTTCCCATCTGGTTGGTGTCATAAAATGCTTTTTGAATGGCTTCTAGGGTAATAGTTGAAAGGATATCTACCTTTGTTTGTCAGTAAGTTTCATGTAAAATATTGACCTTGTCATTAGGAGCCATAGCTAAGGATTACATTCAATTTGTTGTTTTCTAGAGATAATTGTCCCAAGATTATGTTTACAGGTTTACAGCTCAAAGGTCAAGGTTACAATAAGCAGTGGAGTCCAAATATGGGTTATATGGCAATTCTTTTTTCTCAGCCATAATTTTGTTACTATTTCTTATATGGGTTACAATAAGGCTTCACAGAATTACAGAACATTATGGGGAAAGATATTTCATACACAACATTCAGACCCCCCGTTCAAAAAAAAAATTATCATTTTGTTGCAGTGGTGCGGTGTGGTTAAAAAAAAAAAAATTTTTTTTTTAAAAAAAAAAAAAAAAAAAAAAACGAAAAAAAAAAAAAAAAAAAATAACTGTTTTAATATTGGTAGCGGGAGTCATTATGACATGTAACTAAAACTTAGTAGCTCTAGAGTCTGACTTTAATAAGTATTAAAGAGTTTTATATACCCGGTTATAATTTGTACTATTTCATATGTACACAGCTTACTTTTGAAGTATTATAGGTGACGATAGATTTTAGATATTCTACCTTTGAAAAAGAATAATTTATACGGGCAAAGCCCGACCATAGGTTTATGTATGTATGAGTACTTAATTGAATACTGAAAACAATAAAATAAGTGATTTGACATATTCACATTTGAGATTGGAAAGTGTCGACTCCTTGTCAATATGATAATGACGTCATTTATCAAAAGACATTGTGACATCATTAAATGTCAGCCATTTTTGTTTTGAAAAACACAACACTTTTCCGTAACCTTGAATGCAGGTTTGAACTTTGAAATGTAAAGAGTACCTATTTATACACATTCCTAAAGTTAGATGTTCTTTCTTGTTACGCTATAAAAGCACCATTTCTTTTCACAATTAACCCTCGATTCATGACTCTATGGATATTCGGTACAAATAATTTTGGTAATCTGAACCGTTTTTGTGTCCCCTGAAATTTGTAGCATTTCTAAAAGTGAAATTCCCAATATGCTTTCGCCTGATATAGATATTGCCTTTTTTTTACATTAGGTACAGATCTTTAGCTTCAGATCTAAAGAAGACAGTTTTGTTCCATTTTTTTTCAGAGACATTCTTAGCATCAAGTCTTGCCATAAAACACAACTCTCTCTGTTAAGGTAGCTGAGGTCTTGTGTACAGTGTTGTCCAAAACTTTAGTCAAGAGTTATGTGACTTCTCAATATTGTCTATCGAGAGGAAAGCTGTACCATGAGCACACATATCTGCCTTTTTCATATGAAATAGCTGTCTGTTACCTCCCTTTGAAGATATAGTTGTCTGTTACCTACTATCTCCTTCTGTTAACCTTTAGGACAGCACCTTTTTATCATTGCCCCAATTATCCTGAACCTTTATTTTTAACAAATTAGTATACTCCTTAAATCCATGTCTCCCATTTTGTCATTCAGTCCTAACCTATTTAACCTATTTATTTATTTTCACCTTATTTCCACTGTTAACTTCTACAGACAAGACTCTCAGTCTGAACTACAAAGTACGGCAAGCACAGAATATGGTCTGCCATTACCGTACACCCTGCCTAGCCAGGCCAGGAACTCTAGGTTCTCAGGAACCTCTAGCAGTAGGTCTCACCAGAGAATTGGCATGAAAGTGTCTCCAAGAAACGTCCTGCAGGAGACTCAAGAAAATGTTTCAGAAGCCAAAACAGAAGATGTCATAGCAATGAATGAATCTTCTAGAATGACTGAAGCTGAAGTTGTACCAATGATGGACAAGGCTAAAACAGCAAGCACAGAGAGAACAACTGTATCCATAGATACCAATACTGCTTCCATAGATACACAACTTGTTTCCAAGGGAACACCTACCAACACACCTGAAATCCCTACTCAAGCAAATGAATTGCCCTTGTCTACCCAGGATGCAGCTGTAACCGGTGACAACCAGAGAATGGAACCTATATCAGAGGATATAGAAACTGCCTCATTTCTAAAGACACCTAGAGACCCTGCATCTGTTATTCCTATGGTTGCCAAGGAAACAGGAGAGAGAGATATTGAAAAATTATCTAGGTACTTGGTGTGGTCTTTTGGGTATTTTGGTTGCTTCACTAGGCTTTTTGAATTTTAATTGTCATTGACATATCACAGAGACTTTTAATTTATATCTACACCTCATTGTGCATTCCTTGTTGACATGGTAACGGGGCTTTAATTGTTTCACATGTGTCTTAGTTGTTGCATTTTGCTGCACATGTGGCACATGGTTTAATGCTTAGTTCAGAGAGTGTACAAAGTTGTATCTGTTTTGATGTGTAAATATGGCTTTATAGTGTGTTTCATTATAGTAGTAGTAGTAGCAGTAAGGTATGTGGGTCACAGAATGCAATGCTTACTAAATCTAGGCAAGTTTTTGTTTTTAGAGATTCGGCACTGTGTGTGTTTTTGAACAGACATTTCAGCATTGTAGTTACCACCTTTAATTCAGTGAAAACGTTTTTATACCCCCACAAAACGAAGTTTGTGGGGGTATATAGGAGTGAGCTTGTTGGTTTTCATGGTTTCCGGATGATAACTCATGAACGACTTTACCCTTTTGAATAATTTTTGGTACACACGTGCAACTTCATGAAATACAGGTCAAGTTCAACTTTGGGGTCAGTAGGTCAAAGGTCAAGGTCACAGTGACTCTGAACTGTAAAACAGTTTCCGGATGATAACTCTTGATAAGGCTTGACCGATTTAAATAATTTTTGGTACACAGCTGTAACATCATCAAATACAGGTCGAGTTCACTTTGGGGTCAGTAGGTCAAAGGTCAAGG
This sequence comes from Saxidomus purpurata, assembly GCA_022818135.1. Lineage (NCBI taxonomy): Eukaryota > Metazoa > Mollusca > Bivalvia > Venerida > Veneridae > Saxidomus > Saxidomus purpurata. The sequence goes on along the minus strand of JAFMSR010000009.1, from coordinate 42,458,283 downwards.
TCACAGTGACTCTGAACTGTAATGTAAAACAGTTTTGGGATGATAACTCATGAAAGGCTTGACCAATTTAAATAATTTTTGGTACACAGCTGTAACATCATGAAATACAGGTCAAGTTCGACTTTGGGGTCAGTAGGTCAAAGGTCAAGGTCTCATTTACACAAGTTATTGTATAATAACTCAACTCTATGTCCTTGTGGCCTTCCTTTTCTTATGGTTGTCTACTTCTGTGACAAAGCTGTATTGTGGGGGTATAATTCATCACTCTTGTGACAGTTCTAGTTTTTTTAAATTACCTTGAAATCTTCTGTTGACATTCTGGTATTTTATTTTTTTTATTCTCAGGCTTGGAATATAAGTGGGTATGGAATGCTTCTTTGCTTTTCAATGGCTTGATCAAAATTTATTTATTTTCAGTGTCATCCAAAACAAAATAAATATCTGAGCTTTACTTTGCAAAAATAAAAAATCCTCAAATTTCAGATACTGGATTTTGCATTGTGATGCTCTTTAAATCACTTTTTATTGATGCTTTTTTATCACCTTTTTCAAAGCTAGATCATTGTTGTTATTTAACTTTGTTACCTAGCATAAGTTTCACTTCTTAAGTTATTTCATTAATGTTTAGATAAAACTTATCAACATAATTATAGAATTGACTAAATATAAATCACAGAATTGACTAAATATAAATCATATTGTATGACTTTTTGGACCTAGCACTATTGAAAATCTATATTTTATAATCAACATACTTGAATAAAGAATAAATAGATATGAAAGGAGAAATTTGATATGTTTGTATTTTACAGTTATGAAATACATTATGTTATTGTTCATTTTCACATCTTCAAAGGCTGAAATGCACAAAATAGACGTTACCTTATGAAGCCTTACAAGATGTGAAGAAAAAAAGGATCCAAGTTTTTATAAACTTTGTCCTGTCAGTTTAGATATCTATTAGAGAATGAATTAAAAGTGGTTTAGTGGAACAATATTTCAGACTTGACAATGATGAGGGGACAATAGGGGCTTCTGCAGTTTTAGATATAAGGTACTATAGTTGTTGTGCTGCTGTGGTGTCAGGAATTTAGGGGTTTTAGCAACTGCATTGTTCTGTTTTGCAGTAAGTCTTGGTGATTTTGGTGTGTGTTCGTAGCTTGAAAATGAAAAGCATTTTGAACACAGTGAAATAGTTTACTGCTTACTGTAAGAAAGAAGCTATCTCCTTACTTTGTTTCAGATTTTAAAAGAATATTGTAGTCATAGCCACTTTTATATTATTCATATCAGACACAGAAATAAGAAAAACAGGTACAAGTTTGCAGCAAATTTGCAGCAAAAAAAACATGACTAGTTGAAGCAGGAAAACTTCCTTTATATAGGAAGCAGTGCTTTTACATGCTGTATAGTGAAATTAGTTTGTACTCTCAAAATATGGTATCCCTGTGGGATGGAAGGTTTCTGGGAGCTAGCTGCAGTCAGTCGGTATCCCATGGGATAGAAAGTGCCTGAATGCTGTATTTGGTATCCCATGGGATGGAAGGTGTCTTGGAGCTGCAGTTGGTATCCCATGGGATAGAAGGTGTCTAAATACTGCAGTTGGTATCCAATGGGATGGAAGATGTCTGGGAGGTATAGTTTTAAGAGCCATCTTGTTCATACTAAGATGTCCATCAAATGTTGTCCACCATTAGTCACATTTTAGTTTATACAAATTTATTTTAGTTCTATTAGAAAGAAAGACTGCTGTAAGTCCTTCTTTATTTCATATATTAAGTTACCACTGTTTAACTGTCAACCCTTAAAATGTCCATTGCTTGCAAATACTCGCTCTACATGTTATCATGCTAGCACGAGAGAGGCAGCTCGATGGACTGTGGCATATGTGGTGTCAATGTCTTTGCCCAGGGACACACATGGTGCTCCAGCATGGGTTCTAACCTTGGACATGCCTAACAACTCCATGAGCTATTGAAGCCCCTACTTAAATTTCTCTCTAGTATTCAGAACCAAACTGATAGAATGTACATTTGTCTTGTCAAAAATCTCTCGCAAGCTCAATTATGGGCATAGTAAAACAAGAACAGAGATACTACCTTCTCTTGAAAAGAATGATTTATTTTGATCTTATTTCAATGCTAAGTCCTTTTTTCATGAGACACTATTTCAAAACTGACGAGTAATACTGTACATGTATATGCATATTACAACATAATCTTCGGTATCCAATATTGATCCACGTGAAAATATTAATAGATCTGGAAAGAATAAATATGTCAGATTCTATAACATATGATTAGAAAACACATGTTGAATATTATAACAACCAAACTTCTTGAGATGTAATCCTTTTTTGTCATATATTTTTTTTCAAAATGGGAGTTTATGATCATCACCTTTCAAATCATGTACATGTCGTTATTGACCTGCTAAGGGTCAGTACCGAAATTGATGTTGCCTCAGAATATTCAGTACTTACTGGCTTTCCTCTTCTAATGAGATCTCTGTCTTTCAGATACTGACCAGATACTGACTTAATTCTTTTTCTGTCATACTCATACTTGTCTTTTGAAGTTTGCATGGTTTCTAAACTTCTTATCAAGGTCTGAAGGTATGGTAACTGAAGGAACTTCCTTGGCCAGTTTGTATTCATTTGAACTAATGGAAATTGATCTTTATAATCATAGTAACTCATTTTCTTCAGCACCTGTAACACACAAGGTCCTAAATTTTCGGTATCAGAGTTTGTGCACACATCATGATGGTAGATTGCCATTACTTTAATGCAGTACGAAGAGTAACCTGTCCTGATAGGCTCATCATATGTTACCTGCTTCTTACCGTGTTGATTGCCATTTATTAGATACTTCAAAATCCTATAGACTTTCTTATGTTTCTCTGACAAAACATTTCTAATAAAATCTACTTCTGTGTCAGTGAATGAAACTATATTAAGCTGCACCAATATATAGCTTTTTGCACCTATTATCTTTTTTTGGAACGATTGTAACGTGTCACAACTTAGCACAAAGTCTTGAAAGAATTTATCCCTCTGTGAGGGAAAAATAACTTGAATGGCAGGTACAAGATCAACATGTATATATCTTTTCTCATTCAAATCATTTTTGTAAATAAATTGTAATTTAAATGCTGGTCCATGCTTTCCAAGGTATTGATTGAAAGAAATTTGCTTTTTCCCATGAATTAGAGACTTCTTCTTACATATATACCTGAATAATTCATCCATTGTTACGGAAACTGGATCAAGACTTAATTTTGTGTTCAACGTACTGTTGCATCTAATACATGCCAAAGGAAATATGAAGTCAAACTCATCTGGAAAATCATTCTTCGTGCCTTCATAAAAACTTCCCACTTTCAGAAAGGATAATCTTTGAGCTTTGATGTGTAGATGCCTTTTGAAAAAACTGTCCCTCCTATTTGGTAATTCGTAGACTGATACAAAAGCTCCTGTGCTGTATGTTTCTAGCTCCTCAAAATAATCTTTCAGCTCTCCAGCCACTATATCTTTGTCTAAAATTTGATAAATATAATTCTGTGCAAGTTTCTCTATTCCATTCTGAATAAACTCAACTTCTTCATTTTCTATTTTAAATACACATTTCTTTTCATACACATCTTGCAGATATAATTCAAGATTATTTTGTGATATGTCCCTTTGCAAGTCCTCATTTCCTTCAGGGTATGAAGATTCTTGTTTAGTCTTTTCATTTCTTCTATATCCATCTTGCAGGTTTAATTCAGGATTATTTTGTAATGTAATCAGCTGTAAGTCCACATGTCTTTCAGAAGATTCTTTCTCCACTTTTTCATTGTTTTCAGAAGATACTTCCTTCTCTTCTTCATTTCTTTTTGAGCAAAAACTTCCCATCTTTAAAATCGTGATCCGTGTGATAGATATTCTGATATGTATTTGTTCCAAAGTACATTGATTGTTTGAATAATATGAATAAAAGAAAAGCAAATATTGTGCAAGCTAGTGTGCAAACATTTAGATACAGAAAGCACTTCAGTTAGTAAAGAGCTGAACATTAATAACATCGAAGCCATTCTAAATGTATAGAAGAAATAGGAGATAGGTATGCTCAGAAATGTAGGTCTTCATGTCTGTTTTTCACTGACTGAAAATATATAATCTTGTTTTTCACTGACTGAAAATATATAATCTTTATGGCAATATAGTCCTATGGAGTGGAACAAATATATTGCATCGTTTTATTCCTATCACCCTTGAATAAAAGAAGATATAATTTATGTACATTTGTACATTTACCTTGGATGACCCACATTGCTTTTAACTTGTGTCTCATGACAGTTTTTTTACTATTTTCTTCGTTTGGGATTTAAATATTGCATTTGTAATAGGACGGATATTTTACCTAGTTTCCTTTTAGTTTAAATTTCATTCCATATGTTAATCGTTGTAATTGAGAGTTATGGGCGCATCCATTTTTAAGTATCCGCCGAACACTTATATGAAGCACATGTTTTTATTGGTCAAGAATTCTGTGTCGATGTACATGTATTTCAACTTTGAAACTTGTTACGCATTTTCTAACCAATCATTTATTGGTGCACATGAATTTCATGACTTCTTCTTTTACTGTCTAAATAAACGTTGACACTACTACTTTTATTTCAGTTTGGTTCTGGCCACTAAGGTCAGTTCCGTATAAGACTTAGTGTTATAAATAAAATTGGACTTAGTCCTCATGACACTTAGTGTCAACTCCTTTTATAAACTGATTTAAATTGTTTAGTAAATCTCCTCTCAGTTTAATTTATATATAAAATTCATATCAGCAGATCCATCTTAAATATTTCAATAACTTCAGTTCAATTTAAATAAAGATAATTTTCAAATATGTATTTAATTCTCACTAAATAAATGTAATATCAGCAGAGGTTGTTGTTTGATTATTTAGTTGATACTTTCAAAGCCTGGTGTCCTAGAATACGCTAAAACGAGTATATCTTACCATCATCTGTCTGTCTGAATGACTGGCTATATACTACAACCATTACACAATTGTGATCAATTTGTGTCCGCCACAAAGTGTGCTGCTACTAGAACTTGGCCACTATTACACATTCTTTAAGTTTGGTTATCATCATTCTGTAAATATATTGTAGTATAAAATTGTAAGATTTTAACATATTCGAGTCTTATGTCTACTGAAATCATACCTTTTCAAGCAGGTATCCTCCGAAGAAAACGACAATTAAAATGTTGTCTGCTCAGGATTTAAGTTTTTTAGCCTTCTGGAACAGAATTCTACAAAACAACCCTTTTTGAAGAAATAGACTTGCCTGAATTGGAAGTTGGAAGATCCTATTGTAAAAATCTAGGGGTGTAAATGGGTTAAATGTAGATACGGCACATCTATGTAAAAACCTTTTCTTTAAAACAGAAAAACAGATGACTATCTCAATGTTTTGATAGATATGGTATATCTGTTTAAGTAATCTTTCTTGTTATTAATAAAAAGATTATTGTCTTACTTGACGTGAATGACATGTTTGTTGATGAATTTAAAGGGATTGTTGAAGAATTTCTTGATCCCTAAAGTGCATTTGTTTACAGTTTTTCAAATATACATCAATAAAGTTTACTTTTTGATCAGGACCAAATGGATCATTGGAATTTTTTTACATAAATAATTTTCAAACTGTTTTAATGAAGGATTAAGACTGAACTGAAGTAGAAAAAAATAAATACGGAAATATTTATTGTGATGAAAAGAATGAAAATGTTGAAATCTGAATAGTAGTTTAGTATTTCTTTTTACAATGAAGTGGTCATCAGTTGTTTTGTTTGTCACATTTACTCAACATAGGAATGATTAGTTATGACAATTCAACATAGGCATGATGAATTACGATAACTCAAAATAGGCATGATAAGTTGCAATAACTATGGAGTACTGTGGGAGACTTCTGATAGAGCGAAGGGAGATAACCACATTCTGCTTCAGTCTACGTTACGCAAAATTCAATCTTCCCGTCTTCATTATATTGCGTGCAAAAGGTACACTTGCTTGTATTTTTGAAACCTGTTTATTACAAACAAGTAATATGTCATAGAATAACAAAATATGGAAATGATTTTGTCACATGAGAAATTTTTGATGTGTTTAAGGTAAAATCACAGCATCCTGAAAATGACCTGTACAGATAAAAGCAGTTTTATGAGAATGACTGTTTAAGGCCCAATTTTGGTTTGATTTTATATGTAATTTGTAGAATTAGTTATTTATATAATAATCAAGTATTAATCTTATTGCGGAAACGGGCTAATTTTTACTATAAAAACAGCATAATCAATGTATGTCTTTGCATTTGAATAAAAGACTGTTTACATAGAAAGTTATTGCATCACTTTAACCTTGTTCATTAATCAAACTCGGTTGTAGAATGCCTAATTTAACTGTGATGCTGATGTGCTGCAATTACAAAAAAAAAATATACAAATATATGAAATAAATAGATAATTGTATCATTTATAGTGCAATAAATGGGATTTGCCTAAATTATCCTGTTAGGATAACATAAAAGACATTGAAACATTGTTTAGAGCAAACTTAACCCAATTCTATTAGTTATAAAAAAAGTGGCCATGGTCTGTTAAGAAACTATTTGCCATCATTCTAATATTATAATAGTCTGAACAGGAACCCTTGCAAATATTTGGTCAGCTTTCTGCTGTATATATGTGTGATGTGGGCGCGTTAATGATGAAGGATTTTGATGACTAGGTTCCCCCCGCCCCGAGCCTCATCTCCCTAAGGCAACAACCTCCCTAAAAAGACACACGTTTTCTTTCCGGTTGTGTCAGTTATATAAGAAATGGAACTCGCGAAAAGACACCAGTCCTAGCTCTACAACAAACATTTGTGTTCCCTAGAGTGCTTGCTCCTGAGAGGTTGCACTGTATAAGATTTCATGGCTACATAAATACAGAAAATATACAGTCTTATATATACGAATGTTATGACAGTCAGTTGATATGAGCTGTATCTTTGAGTTGGCGTGTAGTTCCGGATAAGAAGGTGGAGCCTGAGCTTATCCTGATCTATGCACCAACGAGAAAACTAAAATAAACCGACTGTTATAATATACCTTTATTATATACCTTAACGAATATCATATGCTAAATTTTATATAAGCGTAATTTTGCATTAATGGCAAAAATCAAATAACAGTCCAACCTCCCAAAAGCCTCACTTCCTTCTTCCTTGTTTAAACAAACAACATTAATTTAATAAAAAGAAAGCACATGTAAATCTCTTTCTGGTTTATTTAATGCGAAAAAGACGTATTCATTTGTCTTCAAATGTGACTTAAAAAAATGTGAGGACAATGAAACTCTTATTTTACTGCACAATGTGGATCTATTTTTCAACTTTAGCCTAGGAATATGATAGAATATGCATTTGTTTACAACTTACCGGTGGACGATAAGACGGCTTAATCCACGATACGGATTGATACTGGATGTACTGTATTTTACTGCACAAATACTAAAGAAAATTCAGATAAACATTAGTAGGTATATAATAAATATATATATTCACAACAAAGTATGCATATAAAGTATGCGCCCTTAATACTGTATGTTATGAGTTTAACTTATCGTAAACCTATCTTGAGTGCAAGAACAATTTACTTAAAACTTTCCTTTACAGGGTTACTTGTCCAGTTGACCGCTGTCACAGGTCCAAGTGCTATAAATTAGTGTTTGTATATAGTTGGTGTTTGTACATTTTCAGATTTTTACCGAAGAGCTCGTACTGTTACGATTACTATGACAACAAGAAAGATTCAAAATCAGAAGAATCAAAATCAGGGAAACAGTTCCACAGTAAGTATGCCATTTATTAGCTAGCCCATTGGGCATAAATCATGTGACACTTACATCATCGTGTTAAAAAAACACAGCAAAAGTCTGTGACACTTACATCATCGTGTTAAAAGGCAAAAGTCGTGTGACACATACATCATATGTTAAAAAAAACACAAATGACTTGCAGTTGATACTGAAATATTTTCTCCAGGTAACTTTGAAAGCATAATTGCTTCTTGAATTTTATTCTTTATTTAATTTGGATTACAAAATGCTTCACAAGTACAGGTAGGTTTAATGAATACAATGTACTGTGATATGTGTGTAACTCAGATCTCACTAAAGTCTGGATCAAAAAGAAGATTGCATGTGGTATAAATATTCATGATTAATATGTAATAATTATTGTTACTGTTGATTCCTTTAAAAACTATTAGATTGAACCTTATTGTTCAAAACAAAATGCTTTTTGGGCTTCAAAGAATGTGTCTTAAACATCTGATGTGAATTCATACTGTTCACCTACCTGATTCATGGAACCTAAATGACAAATCCCCCTGGTCAAGATATTTAAGTATCATAGTTGATGGTAATAATGAACTGTTTTAAAAGAATGTTTAGTTAATCTTTTACTTTTTATCAAATTTTATCCTTGAGATTTTGTATCATTACATAATTCATGACTATAAAAAAGAGATACCAGAAGCTCAGAAAAAGTGAAGTTAATTGTACATGATTCCAAAATTTTATTTTTAATCAGCATTTCAGGGAGTTGTATATATTCAGGTGACATCTGTCATTGTTTTTACATTTCTCTTTGTAAGGATACACATTTGCAGTGTTCAAAAAGACACCAGTATCCCTGATGTTTATACCAATGTGGGTTATCTATGGTAAATATGGCACACTGTCTTTGTAGAGAACTCTTACAAATGCACAAAGTTTCCTTTAGCTTATACTAAGTTATTTTAGCTCAATTGTGAAGAAGTCACTCTCATGTCCACTTCCAGGGAAACTAGTACTGGTGTCATATGAAGAGGTACGGTTGTGACCTCAGTGAGGCTTGAACCCGTAACCTCCAGGATAAGTGGCAGACACCTTAACCTCTATACTGGTTCTCAAAGTGTTTTTATGGCTGAATGCAACAACACAGACTTTAGTTTTAGTTTATACTAATTCATTTCAGCTTGATTGTGAAATCTTTTTAGCTTGTAGCTTATTGAGTCACTCTCGAGTACACTTCCTGGAGAAAACAGTACTGATGTCATATTAGGTACGGTTGCGACCCCACTAAACGGCTGAATATGAGAAAGTAGATTGCACCCAGTAGGCTTCTTGCCATTTGTATATAACAGCTGGCTGTTATAATGCAGCACTTTAGGCTATGGTCTCCAGGGATGTGGATAGCTCTTCATGTTAAAACTCACATTATAACACATTCATAAGGACTGTCAAGTTTTCATTTTCTGATGAAGACAGATAGAGATTCTTGAGCACTTCTTTCAAGCTGTATTCTTGCTCTTTCATGACTAGATAATCTACTTCCTGTCCTCTGTTTTTTTCCAACAATAGCAAACATACACTAGTTTCTTTCTTCAAGTCTTTCCATACAATCATTGTAGAACAAAAAATTGCATTACTTTAGATTCAGTACAATTAATAGGAGCCCTGTTAGTAAGTTCTTGCTGTAAAGTAACAAATTGCATTACTTCAGCACAGTGACTATAACTAGAACCCCTGTAATATTACTTCAGTACAGTAGCTATAAATAGGACCCCTGTTAGTATTAATCCAGCAGGAGCAGATTAGTGGTCCAGTGGTAACGCGCTGGTCTTGTAATCCAGGGATCGCAGGTTCAATCTCCAGCTCCTCAACTAACATAACTAATGGTCTTTCTGATGACACCTAAAAATTGAGGTCCCATACATGTATAGGTTCTCCACACCGGGCATGTTAAAGAACCAGGGGTGTCTCTGGAAAGGGACACGTTCTGTACCTTGTACTGACCGCCAAAACCTTGTATAACTAAACTCTTCTGGGGGGCATTGGTCATATGGATTATCCGGTACCAATGATAAAACTCTAAAGTACATACATTACTCCAGCACAGTTACTATGAATAGGACTCCTGTTAGTAGTTTCTGTTCTTACAAGAAACAGACACCAAACACACATGTACTTATATTATATATGGAGACTGTTTGTTTATGTGGCTTGCAATATATAGTTAAGTCAAATTGTTTAGGATATGTGCTTACAATTTTTAATTGTCATGTACTCTTAAGATGGTCTGTCCTCCGTAAATCAATTGTACTCAGATGGTCTGTACTCTATAAATCAACTGTACTCAAGTAACCACTTTATCCATTTTCAAGTGGACATGGACAAACATGCGCCTGATTGGTTATCGGTTATCAAGTCGTAGTCATGATCACACATAGGACACACATACATTTGCCTGGTTACCTGTTCTCTAATTGTAGTCGTAGAAGAGATGTGCTTGAAACTGGTTTTTTTAGACACAAACAGAAAGGCACCAGACTGGTTTGAATTTTTAGGCACAAACATTAGTGCACCAGACTGGTATGAATTTTTAGGTGCAGGTAGAAATGCACCAGACAGGTTATCTGTGCTCAGATTGTAGAAATAGACAAATGCATTTGACAGATTAAATGTTTTAACTTTGAAGACAAAAACTGAAATGCACCTCAATACTGGTTAACTGTTTTCAATATATATAGAGATACCTTTGTTTTTTCCTGTGTTATTTATGTTGCAGACATAGAAAGCACTAAACTTGTTATTTTCTCCTTAAATTGCACTTACATACAAACATATAATTGATTGATTATCTGATTATCTGATTATCTCATTGCATCATTAATTCTTAAAGAACAAGTTTCTAAGGAATAAAGACTTCCAGATTAATGAAAGGCATTCATTCTATTTTACTATCCGATACAATGAATTTTGATTGAATATTCTGTAAATTGTCTCATGAATAATTGATCATTCCTACCTTTTGATAGAGTAGTTATATATCCTAACTAATCAATATACCCAGCTGAAATGTAGATAACAATTTCTGAGAAATTTAGGTAAATTACTTGGATGGAAATCTTTGGAAATTAGCTGTATTTAATATTTATATTCTCAGCCAATCATTGCAATGGATAATCTTGGAACATAAATTGTTTTTATGTGTATGAATCATTCATTTAAGAATTATATTGAAAATATAGATTCACATTTTAAAACAAAGACCTCAGAAATGACATGCTTCCATGGTTAGGCTTTGTTCTCAGCAACTTCATTGAGGAGCCATCCTAAGCAACTGGGGTTGTTGTTTCAGCCTCCCCCCAAAAAACTTGGGAGACTAATAAAGGGAACTATTACAAAGGAAAGGTTAGTGCAACACATTGTTTTATTAAAGATGACTGTTATAATACATTTTTGCAGAAGACTCTGAACAAGAGCTGGAGAAATTAGCCGCTGAGAAGAAACAAAAAGAGCAGGAGCAATTAGCCGCTGAGAAGATACAAAAAGAGCTGGAGCAATTAGCCGCTGAGAAGATACAAGAAGAGCAGGAGCAGGCAACTGAAAAGATACAAGACAAGGATTCTGACTACCAAACCATATCCAACATCCCAAGCAGTCAGGTAGGGTTGGGCAAAATAAAGTATATATCCAACATTGCAATTAGCCAAGTAAGGCTCAGACAAGATATAGTATATATTCTGACTACAATATCATATCTTAAATAGTGAGCAGTTAGGTATTAGGACAAGATAATGATTTTAACTACCATACCATATTTAAAATAGTCAGCAGTAACTGTTAGGTAAGGATGAGATGATGACCATCAGTACCTAGCATCGAAAACAACCAGGTAAGGCTCAGACAAGATACCTGTTATAAGATTTTAGCTGCGGCTTACCAGATCTGTTATTGTTGTGAAAGGATGCAATTTTAGTTGCACACCATATAATTATATAATGTTTCAGTTGGATTCTGTGACATGTGGTTTTTAAATTGTAATGCATTTCAGCCTTTTAACATATTCGAACCATGTACATTTAAAATGGAATATTAGAACAATTTTGGGATAAGCTTTTGAGGAAATAGTAGAATAATTTGGTATAAATGATTAATTCAAAATGATACGACATTATTTATTTTTTTCATATAGGTTTAGTCAGCTATGGTATATTGTTATGTATCAAAGTTGCACAAAAACAGTAGAAAATTCTTCATTTGGTACATGAAACCGTTATAAAATCAGCTATTCAAACTTTATGTATCTAAAATAGTTGAAACATCTGTGGAATAAGTTTCATTTAAACATGCTTTCGAAAGCTACAAACAGAAAGTAGTATGGTATTAGTTATGCAAATTGCAATTGATTCATAATTGTATCAGAAGTCACAGTTCAACTTATCCCGATTGTGTTATTCGGTCAATCTTCCACAAAACACTCAGTAGGTTTAGAGATTATCCTCAAGTGAAGTTTTGATTCTGTTAATTGATTTTTGTGCCTATCAGTCAGATCAATAATATTTTGATATTTTGGAAAAGTTTACATGATAGATTTGTATTACAATTTTATTACATATGAAATTTTAAAAGCTCTGTAGTAGCAGAGAATCTTATACGATGTGGATTATAATTTGTTAGGGATTTTAAATATCAAGGTTTGTTTGATTTTTGTATGAGAAATTGGGAAAATGATGACGCAAAAAGGTGAAAGAAACTTTGTAGCAGGTCATAGTGAGATAAACTCTGGTTAAGGTATCACCTGACCAAAATTAGAATTTCATTCATGAAAAGCTTCAAATATTTTTATCTTTTTAGCATGAGATTGTTTAGAAATTTAAAGTTTTCAATACTATATACATTTTTGGAAAGGTCTTTAAACTCTTAAGAAACAAATCAAAACAAATTATGGTGCTGATAATTTCAAAATGAAATAGGGAACTTGGTGTAATGAAATGTCTTATCCATAATCAATTTTAGCTAAGGGTAGCTTTTTAAAGAATCCTATATTAAAAGCTTTTATTGCATTTTATACATAATTCCCTGCATGAGGGAATCATAACTATATGCATGTTACAGCTTCTGATATCTATTTTCAAATTAATTGCATGCTCTTACAACTTTCTGTGCTAGACTGTAACATTGTAACAAGTAATTTTTTAAAATTCTCTTACAGGGTGACCTCAGGCAGGGAACAATGTATAAAATTAAATAACATTTTTGGATATAGGGGATTACTTTTAGCTGCAAGCCTTGTTCAGAGCCAAAGAGGGAAAAAACTTTATTGTGTTTAATGACCTATTGTTTTTTAAGTCCTTAGCACCAATATTTGTTTTGTTTGGTTTGTTTAGAGATCGAAAGACTTTTCCAAAAATTTATATGTTTACAACTTTTCTTAACGTAAGAAAAATGTTTAAAAGGTTTGAAGATTTTGGCAATTAAAATAACAGCTTTCGTCGGGCGCTACCTTAATTTTATTTAATTTAATTTGACAAATTTTATTATAATAAATTAAGTCTTTATCCAGAGTTCAATATCTAAATATAGTAAGTTAATGTATTAATGTTGGTATAAAAATTAAATCAAAAGTTGATCATCTATCTAAAGCATCTGCATAAAATACAACGAAGCAGACGTAAAAGTTTCACGGTCAAACCTTCATATCTGGTTTTCTCTTATGAAAATATTTAATTTAAAGGTCTTATCATGAATGGTGTTTTTAAATAAAACAAAAGAATGAAAATTTAAAACTGTTGAAAATGAATGCTCGCGCAGAAAAATTGTTAAACATTGTTTCAGATTTCATGATTTGTTATTCAAAGAGTTAAGATCAGATAAATAACTTAAAATAGCCTTGGTCTTTTGTTTTAATGTAATGTATACCTGAAATATATATTTGTAGGTCATTTCATTTTGAAAGGGATCATTAACTTTCTTTTTTAATTAAATCTGTTTTAAATTTCAAAAACTGTGACATGAATTAGATGTGTAAATTTTGATTGTAAATTCAATTTATACAATAATTATTTATTTTCTGACCTACTACTTACTGTTAGATTAAAGTGATAATTAATGTATGGATTATTGGAGATTAAAAACATGAAATTGCTAGATTTTGAAAAACTGTGAAATAGCAAGAGTTGTAAAATGTGAAATGTCAAGTAGTCTTAAGGTGATACATCAGGAAATTTAAAGAAGATATGGTGTAAATAAATGATGGCTGTTGCTGATCTTAAATCACTGTCATCTTTGCGATCGTTTCGGGATCTACGGGATTCTGGTCTTGGCTCTAGGCATTCATCAAAAACGTTCAGAACACAAAAGACGTTAAAAACAACAAAATCTAAAAATACGAAAACCAGTCACACTACAAAACATTCCAATGAATCCAAGACAACTTACCAGTCATATTTATCAAATGATACAAACAAAAGTAAAAAGACTGATGTAAGTCGTGAAAGGGAAGTAATTCTTGAAGTTCTGCCGCACATAAGGGAATATAATCGCATAAAACTTGAGAAACTTTTAAAAAGAAATCCCATGTACAACAGTTCTGAGCAGCTTGTATTTTATGAGGACAATGGAAATGAGGTACCATTTAATGCTGTAACACTGATAAGGATTTTGTACAGTTTCAGTCTTTAATGTTTTAATGCAGTAATTAGCATGCAACTGCTGATTGTTTTTCTTCTAAAATCGTTCATGCTCTATATTTTATAAAAATCCATGCTCAGTCGATACTTTCTAAAATCGTACATAAACTATACTTTCTAAAATCATCAATGATCTATATTTTCTAAAATCATCCATGTTCTATATTTTTTAAAATCTTCCATTCAATTGCTTAAGTTGTCCATGATCTAATATTATGTTATGTGTAGACAGCATTTAAACTGAGACATACATTTTTCCCCTTTGTGTAGTCTATTCATTCAGGGTTCAAACACCTGTCCAGCAGATTTTTTTCAGCCTACATTTTACATAAAAAAATATAAATTTAATGTAGATTTTAATTGCAAAAATCAGAAAATTTGCAGTATAAATTGATTTGAGAATAAATCCAAACACTTGTCACTTGTGTAATATGTGTAAAAACCAGAAAATAATCAGTTGCAACAGTTTAAACAACTTAGAATGAAAAAAATAGTATTACCGCTTTCAGCTTATTTGTATAAAAAAGACAATTATGATCTTATAGGGTATAATTATTATATGTAACAAAAATCCCATAGAGCTTGTTTCTGTTTTGCTTAGTTATTGAGTACTTATTATGAAAAACAGCATGAAAAAGTATTGTATGTTTGTATAGAAACAAACTATGATAATATTTTTGTGTGTGAATGTGTTACAGATTGCAGACAGGCTGAGTGGGTTTGACTCTGGTATTTCCAAGGATATGTCAGAATTCAGCTATGGGCGTGCATTTGGCAGAGGTATACATTTGCTTACTTCAGTTTTATTTCTTTTGGTAGTTTTGTTATTCATTGTAAAATCTGCACATGACCAAGCATGGCCGTTTCCTAATATTGCAAAATATGTGTTAGCAAAGGGGTAGGGTACAGTTTTGGAACAAACTGATATTGTGTATCTCTGTTTACAGGTGAACTTGTTTTTTATATAGTTCAGTATACTTTTTATGGATAGTTACATGCTTTTCTGCTCGGCCTTCATTAAGGATACTGTCATCTGTTTGATGCTGCAACAACTGACCTTATGCACATGTATTGAGATACAAGGTAAAAGTATCCACGTTAACTTTTAAAGATGGCTATGTAACTTATTTTGTTTTAAGTAGAGAGTATGATAAATAGTCTTTATGTGTTATTGGATTGCTATTTTACCTGCAGGATTTCCACATGCACCCCTGTCACCTGTAAAGTCAGAGTCTGGCAGTCCTCCTCTCCCACTCTCTGCTCTAAAGAGTCCAAAGGGTAAAGGCAAAGGTAAGGGTTTTAAGTTTGTATAAATGTTTTTTTTATTTGAAAACTTTCACATATAAATTGATGTATAAAGATTTATTTGAGTATATACATTGAACTCTGTATATAGCAACTCCGGAGACATAACAAATTCCAGATTAAAAGGAACAAACTTTTTGGACCTGATTTTTTTTTTCCTTTATTTAATATGAAAATGCTATATGGATATAACAAATTCTGGATATAAAGAACACATTTAAATGGTTCCAATAGGTTTGTTGTATACAGTGTTTACTGTATTGTTCTTATAATAAAACAAAATGTAAAGAACAGTTCACATAGAGTCAAAATCTCATGCTGGAGCTTAGAAATTTGCGACATGAATAAGTAATAGAAAATAGCATTTAAGATGTCATAAACATAGCATATATTGTGATTGGCGGAAAAGGAAATAGATGTATCAACAGACGTCTTTAGATTCAAAGAATATCAAAAAAAGATATAGATCTCGAACACTTACTGGACAAAATTTGTATCTTTTGAGTGATCAATTTGTGAAAAAGACTAAAGCCTTGACAAATCTTTTATATTTTAGACTGGCGTAAATTTTTTGAGATGGTGCCAAATGCACAAGAGAGAAAGCAAATGGAGCAGATTCGTAGAGAAATGGAACAGGGTAAACTGAAGCACGCAACATTGCCACCAATATCATATTTCGCAGAAGACTTGCCAATGTTACCTGGTGAAGCTGGTACCAGGCTGCTACAGACTGTGAGGGTTGGAGAAAAGGTGGGTACCAGTCTATTGATAGACTGTGACAGTCATATGATAAAAAATAAAAAAAGATTTTAAAGCTTAGAAGCCCTGTGCTTCTCTGCTACAGAGTTGGAAAGTTGAAAGAAAACAGGGTGTACATGAACACATTTATTGACAAGCTGCATATTGAACCAGAAGCAAAGAATTGAAACAAAGTGAACGATACTGAACATAGGGATGTCATTGGTAAAAATTTTGTATCGATTTAGAAATATCGACGATACAGCGATATATCAATATATGTTTGTAAAAAAGTCACTGACTACATATTCTACTATTAAATCTCTTGCCTTTATTTGTACTAAACTGAAACATATGGTTCGGTCTATAATATATATAAACCCTTGCAGTGCTGAACCCAACCACATTTCATTAAATGATCATTCGATAGAAAAACACGGAACTCTTGGTAGAGTGATTGTTTATATTCCGGTTGAGTTTTGATGGAATTTTTTAATGTGAAATTGTAAATCATTGCACGGTAAAATATTATTTGATAAACGATTTTTCAAGACGGCAATCGATATCAAATCGAAAGTGTTTTATCGTTGATATATCGATATGATATATCGATATCGTTTGAATCGATAACATCCCTAACTGAACATTTAAGTTATTCACTCCAGTGTCCGAACTGTATATGTAATATCAATCAGTGTTTTGTTAGGCAAAAGGACACCAACTTGTACAAAAGTTGCATACGTGGCAGGCAGGCATGTCTGTTAATCCTTGCCTAGTTAAATTCTATTAAATATCTACTCATTACTCCAAGCATAATAACATTTTACATATTGAACATGAAAAGTAAAAATATTTACATGCTGGACAAAGGGTCTAATCTGATCACTATAGCAGAAAATCTGTCACAGTAGGGTAAAGATAAATATTTACCATCAAGTTTATTTTCCTCAGGGCATGTTTTCTTCATTTACTAGTGACGGGTAAAGGGCATATCTTCAAGATTTAGAATTCTTTAAAGAAGTGTACTTTTCCATACAGTGAGTCTTTACACCAGAAGTTTTACACTCCTTTTAGACAATTACCATGATAATTTTCCCCAAAATGAGGAGCTAAAGCATCTTTTGCAAACTTGGTTAAAATGACCTGGTCCAAGAGTCGGTAGTATAATGTTGTAGCTGTCTTGTTACAGATGCAAGTGCCGGGAGATGGACGACACAGAATTAAGACTGTGCCTGGGAAGCTTGCAGTTCATACCCAGAATGAGTAAGTTCTTCTGTACATTTTCATTGGAACATAATGAAATCACTGCATTATATAAAGTCTGTATTCTTTACACTAGAACAGGCTGCTTATACTGATCCACTGCATGCTGTAACATACACCTATTCTATGTGATAAATGGCTTTTTTCTTCAAGTGACTTTTAAGACAACATCAATTATCTAATGAGGTCATTTTTGGAAATATACTGTCACTCATTTTGTCTGTTTGTCTTAAAATAGATCAGTTTCCCTTTGATGCTACTGTATTAGGTCTAATTGTGCACATAAAGTAAGTTCCTATGAAGGTACATTTGTATGTTCAACCCCTTATTTGATAAGCTACTGGTAGTCTTACCAATGTAGTCCTGATGGCCGAAACTGATGATAATCAGTATGATAATTTCTGGTGACACCAAATTCAAGCTTGTACTTTAGTTCAACAGATAATGGAACTGACTGAACATACAACAATAAACATTGAGGACAGTTAAAAGTTTTAAATGAAAGCAATGGCTTATCTACAGGATACAACATGTAGATTAAGTAGAAATTAACTTCTATAGCAGTTATATTTCATTTGTACACCTTGGTAGCTTGTTTCACAAGTATCGCAGTATCTTATTTGAAATATTATAAATTTAAAACTCTTTAAGTCCCAGGATCACTTTGAATTTACTGATATAGAAAAATAAATTTTCTGATATGATAATGATAGAACTTCGTTCTATTAACTGTAAAACAATGTTGATATAGGCCGTTCTTTTGTATTCAAGTCATTTCTTCACGAAAAAGAGTTGCCAAGAAGTCTTTCTTATTTTGTGCAATAGCATTGAAAAAAATACTGTTCTGTATTTTTAAAATGTACTTACCTCTTTAAAAAGCAAAGTAAGGATTTTTTTGTACAATTACATGTAAAGGTCATTTTCAAGGTCAAGACATTTTTTTAGAGCTACTTGTAAATGTGCTCCTGGGACTTTAAAAGTACTATATGGATATACTTCTGTAATACTAGAATACACTGCATGTATCACCAGTATCTTGAATGCATATAGGGATGCTGGACTTAGTAACTTTGGTATCATACAAATGCAATGGACGACTGGTGTACCGACGGTAAAAGACCGGATATATCCACCACAGCAGATACCTCAGCACCGAAGTCACAGAATGATACAGGGTCACGATGAGTCGGAGTTAAACTCTACAAGGTACATTGTGTATTAGGATTAGGAAAAAAAAATGTATGGCAACTCTTCACTTACTTGCACAAATATCTGTATTTGTATATTATAGAAATACTTAGCCCTTATCCTTCTTAATTTTTAAATTAAGGCCATACTGTGTATTCTACATTGTTCATGATTGTATAATCTTTGTAGAGGTAGCAAAAAGCCATATATGATTTGATTGCATTGATCCTGACAAACAATTTATTCTAAAGTGTACTCAGTCTCCATCAACCACTAGGAAGTACATTGTACATTGTGTGTATAACTGATTTCAGAATAAGGCAGGGAATGTCTGAAGAAGAACTGAACTTGCCATATTTAGACACAGCCTCACCTGCATTGTCCAATCGGTATGCCCCAAATCAGTATGAATGGGAATTTCCCCTCCCTCCTCCACCAGCTAAGGAATCCCGTACAGAGGTACCACAGATCAAAAAAGACCACGAGACCTACTGTAAATATTACCAGCTTGTGAAGAAGAAACTGCATCTGTACACATCAGTAAGTATATATCTTACAAATAAAAGCCTACTTCAGTTGGTTCTTTTCTCTGTAAAATGTACAACTGTATTATAACTTTGGAGCAAGTAACTTGACAGGTATAGATCTGTAAATCAGCTCTTCAAGGTATAAAACTATATATTTCTCTATAATTTCTGTTTACCTATTTCAATGTCCAATTTGATACTACATGTTTTTTTCAAGGCTTTTAGCATTTCAGAGATGGTTAACATAATATGGTTGTTTCTATATATTATAAACACTTATATAAAAAAGTCGGGGAAAAAATCAAAATTGGTAATTCAACATGTATAATAGTGAAAGTCACATTTGTCTCTGTGGCAATTATAAACATGTTGAAAATGATGCTAAAAATGTGTTGAATTATAATTCTAGAAATGCATATCATCTATATTTACAAAGATTATTTCATTTATGTACGTCCCTCTGTAGAGATTATGATTATGGGATCATCTGTTGCAGCAACCTTCAATCAGTGTTACCGTCCGCAATAGATAATAATTGTTTTTAGTGGAACATCACTAAATCTGGTGACAACTTTTTTGCATAATGTCTGACAAACTTGTCTATTGATAAGTGATATACAAATGTATTAATGTATTTGTACATAATTCTCTTTAAGCCTATGTGGAAGAGCTGTCTGGAAGTCTAAACTTTAGGTAGTAAAACAAGCCCCAGAGTAAATAACTTAAAGGCAGTTTGTTTCTTGATATGCATTGTTCTGAATTATCATATTGTATTCCCTTATAACCAACTTGTTACCGACTTGTTAGTTGCAATGTATTACAGTATAAACAGTAGCTTTACAGTGTATTATGATGCATGGAGTTGATATTTATAGCTTAGATAAAAAAGTTCAACAATAAAAACTGAAGTCTGAATTTTACATTATCCACAACTTTTACCATTATAATCCAATGTGTAAAAAGTACATAGAGGGATCATGAAACGTTTTTGATCTATTAAGAGACTACTTTGCGGCTACATTTTGAGATTTGTTACAATTACTGTTAAAAAAAATGTATCAACAAACAATTTAAAGCATGTCATTGGTCAGTTAAGTTTGTAAGCATTATTAACTTTTAGGTGCTCTTTGATGAAATTTTGAAAATGTAAATTTCGAGCCTATTTCTGCAGCAGCGCTTTCCCAGAATCCAACTGTGCTTTTTCCTTTTTCCAGCAACATTTCTCTCCCAGAAAGCTGAAAACAAGAGAGCTAATTTGAATCGGCTTTTTAGCAAAGTTATTTTCGCTGCGGTCTAGTGCTGTAACTTCATATGTCATTAAAATTCAAGTGTTAATTGTAAATTATTTTTCAATTAGCCATTAGGATTTATTCCTGCACTAATTGCTGCAGAAAAGGAAAGACCCAAGCCTAAGGTATTGTGTATGAAATCGGTAAAAATGGCATGATATTGACGTGAAGTCTAGGCTGTCTAATTTTTGCCATTGATCTGATTAAAAGTTGAATAATGATGTTAGAAATAGATCGGCTTAACCTATTGCATGGTGTTAATTGTATGCAACATACTAAGTGCATGCCATTTTACTTTAAAAAAAATTGAGGTTTTATGTAAACCATTTAGGTACTCGGACACTGTATGTACATCTTTATGAATAAAAAACCTTTGAAGATGACAATCAGTTACAAAAATGTAACGAGATCAACATGAAATTAAAAATGGAAGCCAATTTTTTTAAAATCTGTTTTTGGAAGTTTGTAACTAGGCTAGGTAAATCTTAAAAGTATAACCGTAGTCAGCCGATTCTTCCAAATTTATGCGGAAATTTTGTTTTTAACATACATATATATTGCAATATTTATGACCCTAAACTTGCTAATAATGACGAAGAACAAAATAGCAATTAGAAGTCTTTATATACCACTGTTCCTTGAGACTGATTGTTGATGACCTAATTGCCCCGATCTGATCATTTATATAAAGTTTCATTTATTTAGTTTTACACATCTCAACACAGAATTTATGCTTGAAATATAATGTCTTTCTTTTTGGCTTTGAATAGGTCTTAACTGAATACACTGTTTTAGAAACGGCAGCAGACTGTAAAGTTGTTTGGTAGACTACTAGCATTAGCAACTACTAGCCTAAGGTTTATACCCAAACGCCTTTTGTATTTTATTAAACCAAAGGGTACATAAAAATGGCAAACTTACATCAGTCATAAATCTAACAACAAATTTGCTTCACCATTGACTTCCTAAATTTTTCAAGGTTACAAAATATGTGAAAAACTTGGCTCTCGCAGACAAACTTTACAAGGAAACTTTATCTGACAAAGTTTATATGGATCTGGTTAAAGAGAAAGGTACAACGATATTGTCCTCACTGAGTAGGGCTGACGAAATTAAATTTTGTATCTTCACAATAAATTTGTCACGATTAGTAATGTATGGTCTAAAGAGCTCTTTCACAAAATCAGTGTTACAGCTTCAGTGTTCACCAAAATTATTGCAAACTTGTTTAGAATTTTTGTTCATCTTTTGTTAAATACTGCTATTTTTTAAATTCTGAAACATAAGTGGAAAATGATAGAAATGGATTTGTACATGTACACCTCATTTGAATTTTAAATCATAAAAAACTATTACTATAAAGTATGCAAGTCTTGCATAGCTTACGTGTTGATGGCAGTTCTTCTTTGTATGTCAACTCTTCCTTCTTAACACTCTCCAGGTCGCAGTTTTATCACGAAACTTGTGGCCATTTATGTGCTTGTATATGGAGTCCTTTGTGCCTGTATACTTACTTTTTTTCGGCATTGATAAAACTGAAAGTGTAGTCCATAAACTTTGGTTATATACTGATAGGTTGAACATGTGAAAGATTTAACCTTCAAAACCACAATGTAATTACAAAGCACTTGTTCTTCGTAGTGAAGTTGGGAGTGTTTGGTAGTTGTAATTCGTTTAGAACATTATCATCTAAATAAAATTATCACCAGTTAGTCGCTTCATTATTCCAATTGATCAGTGTGATATTCTTGCATGAAACTGTATATCATTATAATGCATGCTGTGTATGATATATATGGAAACTACTTGCTCGGAAAAATGTGTGTGATTTATAATGTAATGTTTTTAGTGTTGTGAGTTAGTTTGCATGATTATTCATCTAGTATTCATTAATCTCAACAACTTTTTTTTAACCTTTACTTAATACTCGTTATATTCATTTATAAAATTTAAGTAAGCGAAAAAAAAACAAATTTTTTTTTCTATGAATATATCTATGCGTGTCCGAGTGGTAGAGTTTGACTGCACCATCAATCATTTCTCTCATCTCAAGTGCTGGCTATATCTTTTAAAAGATTTTTTTTTTACAAGAAATTGAATCAAGATAATTAAATGTTAATTTGATGTAAGAACTATACATGTTCAGTGTTCAAAGTAAAAGTATTGTATCTGTATATTAAAAGAGGGATGCAACTAAAATTATTTCATGATAATCGTTCACAATCCAGATCACACAAGTATGCGGAGGTACAAGTTCTTGTGTGAAAGCTAGTTTGATGGTTTAGATACACCGATCAAAGAACATCACGCTTTGATAAATTATATTGTTACAACATGAAGATTTTTTATGCCTGGCTTAAATGATATAACTTTAAATTTTGTTCATAGGTCAAGATTGTAATGAATACCTTCTTAAATCCTTGGAAATTTATTATTTTTACTTTTCTGCAGCAAAAAGAGAGAACCAAACATCTACCGCAAGTGTTTGTCAAGCGTCTACCTAACCAGGATAAGCAGCAAGATACAACGTCTGGTGAGACACCGAAGAAACAACGATCACTCACGAAAACAGACATTTCATCACCTGTAATGTTTCCACCAATCAAACTTAGGCAGCTTGTGAACATCTGCTAAACTCACATGTTACGTTTTCTTATTGGCCTGGAAATATGTTATCTAAGACTGTTACATTTGTATTATCCTTAGAAAAAAAACAACAGTTTTTTTCTGTACAATCGTTTATGGATATTTTTTTAGAATTGACAATACATTTTTAACTTGTTGTTAATCTGCAAGTACTTTCATCCCTATTGTAGGGAAACCCCAAACAAATTTTTTATGCCCGTTTTGTTAATGAAAATGCCTGTTTTAAGGTGCTCAGTTTTACATTTCTAGCAACTACTCAAGCAGCCTTGGCAACTCGAGAAAAAGAATGATTTTTTGTACAAAGGAGCACTTATGTTATTATCAGTTACATAAGTTTATCGACAAATCTTTCAGAAGATAACTATGCATAGCAAAATTATAACCTAATAAAAAAACCAAAAATTTTTTTTAAAAAATAAAAAAAAAAAAAACAAAAAAAAAAAAAACAAAAAAAAAAAAAAAAAAAAAAAAAAAACCCCCCCCCCTATAAAAAAATAAAATATAAAAAAAAAAAAATGCCCAAAAACCCCACCCCAAAAACACACAAAAAAAAAAAAAAAATTAAAATAAATTTTTTCCCCCCCCCCTCTCTTTTTTTTTTCCCCCCCACCAAACAAAAGCATAGCTGAAACATACTGAATAGTCCTGTACAGTAACCTAAGCTGCAGTTACGCATTTGCAGGTCTTTTGTTATTTGTAAAAGTCACATGTTTTGTGCTAATCCCATGTCTCGTAACAGCAGTGTCTATAAAAGCAATACAAAAAAAATGTAATGGTTAAAGACTTTTCTAACTTTAATAGAACTTTATGGTTGAATATTTATGTACAAAATGTACATAAATTTTATATCTAAAGGGACATACCTTATATGCATCCAGCCAATTATATTCTCGAAAATGAACGTAAAATGATAATTAGAAACAATATCTAGGGAGAACCTATGAAGAAAAATGCCTCATTTTACCACATGTACCGGTAATCCATATAGAGGCCTTATGTAATAAGTCGCATCCACCCATTAATTGTACAACAACAACTCTAGTACATAGATTATTGAATGGTTTACAGTACTGCAGCAGATTTTATCGATAATGACTGGAATGCATAGTTGAAACTTTAAGGTTAAGTTATAATGTTTTGGATATTATTTAGTTTGACATGGCATCATTTTGTGTCACCCTTTCAGAGAAAAGGCGATACATAGGGATTGTTTTGTCCATCGGTCCGTCCGTCACATAAACTTAATGTTGGCTATAACCTGCCATTTCTTAAGATTTCTTCATCAAACTTTCAAATTGTATTGCTTATGACAAAAGGGTTGTGTTGCTGCCACATTTTATTTATCAAGGTCATATATGACAGAGTTATGCCCCTTTTTCGAGTAAGATTTTGTAATGAAAACTTGATGTTGGCTATAACTTTGTCATTTCTTAAGATTTCTTCATCAGACTTTCATATTGCATTGCTTCTGTCAAAAGGGTTCTGATGCTGACACATTTCGTAGGTGAAGATCATATTTGACAGAGTTATGCCCCTTTTTGTACTTAGATTTTGTCACAAAATTATTGGTTATTTTAACAAAGTGTAAGAGGGCAACACACGTGTTCTACTGAACACCCATCTAGTTTCACTGATAATGAGGTACTTTTCTCAGTTTCTATACTTTGTTTCATTATTGAAATAATATTGAACATATGCATAAAACATAAAAACGTTTATGCCTACGATACTGAAGTTCTTCAAAACTGAGGTAGGAATACAGTTGAAGTAGTTTTCGAATACTTTAGAATTCTTACTCTCTTTAGCTGTGCAGAATTGTGTTCTTGCTATACGACGAATATGACAAAACATATTTATAAATATTTTATCAGTTTTGCAGAGACTTACTTGTTTTAAAATCATTATTTACATGTAATAATGTGATACTCTAAGAATAAACTGTCTGTGATAGTGAATACATGCAATAAAAATGTACATTTTCTCACATGTCTAAGAATAAACTCGGTTTTAAAGAGAATGATAATTGTCTTAAGTTTAAAATACCCTTTGGTTCTAGTCCCATGAATAATGCTGAAAGCCAGGTAGCCTCCTTGCTACAGTCTTGGATCAAACATGATTCCGTAACATCAAAATTTGCTATATATTTCATATAAAACATAAAATTTCAAAATTGTCAAGATAATTTCCATGGTATTTTCATAAAATTTACACCAACGAAAGCAGAAGTAATAAACTTTCTCATGATATGTACTTCAAAATTCAGTAAGTAGCAGTTGTCACATTAGTTTATCATTTAAAGACAATTCCAAAATATTCTATTAGGGCAGAGCTTTTGACTTAGTCTGCATCTAATTGATGACATCTTTTAGAACTTAAAGACTTCTGACATTATGATTTAAATTTGACAATGAGAGCATTGAAATAAATTCAGGGGAATTTTCGTTTTACAAAATGATTATTTATATGAGAAATATGGTAAATTATGATGCTGAACCCTGCTGGAAGGAAAACGGGCAGCAGACATTCACTAACAATTCTGAAGACGCGAGTAACATCCAAATAAGCAGGAAGGAAGAGAGGAGAAACATAAAGTTCAAATGAGGTAATACAAAAAAGGCCTCGCACAGAATGAGCCATGAAACAGCTCAAAGTCAAGAAATCAGCTGGTCCAGATGGCATCACAAATAAGACGCTATCCATCTTCAAATTGGCTGCTTCACAATGAACACTCTTCTTAATATCTACAACCTTGGCTGGAAAAAGGTAAACTCCCACATTTGGAGAGACGACCATGATACCCTTCCCCAAACAAGAGAAGAAACGAAGTTAACCTTTCAGCTATCGCCTCACCAGCGTGGTTGGAAAACCATGAAGAGCATTGTGAATTGGCGAATGAAGTGGTACTTGTAGACCAACCAGATTCTGGCTATAGTCGACAAACTAGCTTCAGACATTCCGTTCCACGGAAGACCAGACTACATACCATGATATTAAAGATGCATTTCAAAAAAAAGTTGCACAGGTTACTTGGATCGATCTTCAGAGAGGTATGGACTGAAAGTCTCCTTGTGCGTTGACTACGGAATGGGATCGGTCCTATCTGTGCAACAGAAGGGCTAGAGTCAGTATGGATGGTATTTTAAGTCGAAAGTTCTAACAACGATATAGTGCTCTCCTGGAGGTGTTTTGTCACCCATTTTTCTTTCAGAAATGATGTGGTGTCCGATCTTCCTAGTGTAGTCAAATCCACCCTCTATGCAGATGACATTGTGCTTTGGTGTTCAGAAGAGTATGCAATCTGTTCAACAGAAGGGCTAGAGTCAGTATTGATGGGATACAAAGTCGAACTATCTTGCAACGACAAGGTGTCCCTCAAGGAGGTGTATTGTCACCTACTCTTTTTTTCCATAAATTCTATCAACAGGTTTCAAAGCTGTCCTCTATGCAGACGACCTTGTGCTTTTGCGTTCAGAAATGTATGCATCATCGCTACTTTTAGGTTGCCGCAAACTGCAGACATCCTTTCAGCATAGGCAGAATACTGGTGCATACCGGTAAACACAGAAAAGTCTTGTACAACTATATTCACACTTTTACATAAGCAGAAGGGTGGTACCATCAAGATTAGCGGCACTCCTCTGGCTGAAGTGGAATATTTAGGTGTTACCTTCGACAAGCGACTGAAATGGAAGCCTTATCTAGCGAAAGCTAAAAATAGGACTGTCGAAAGTTAGCGATACTATTGAAATTAGTTTACACTAACTTGGGAGGAAGTGAAAGGATAATGACCAGTATACCTGGTCGTCAGGCTTCACCTTGAATATGGCTCCGCAGTTTGGGTGACCTTTTTTTAGCAAGTGCTTGATCAGGTCTTGAACCAGGCCCTAAGAACCATTACTCCATTACTGGAGCAATGCGTCCAACTCAAGTTAAAGCAATGGAGGAAGTCACCACTCGGTGAAAGAATGGAACGCAAAGGCGATTATGAAAGCCAGCAAGTACCATTTCTTACCAGACCTTCCCATGAGAATAAATGTTCCGGACCCAACAAAGAACCGCCTGAAAAGAGGTTTTGTCCATGAATACAAAAACTGACAAGAGCAAGCGCTATTTCTCTTTGACCACCAACTACTCCAATGCACGAGTCGGAACTGCAAGAGCCATGCAGGTATGACCTGTCAATCATTAGTATCTACACTACAATACATGGTTTCCAACCGGGTGTGGAAGATGGAAATATACAAAAAAAATCCATGACAAGCCATCGGAAACATGCACACAACTCTGAGTAGCTGTACATCTGCTATACACTAAGAAGGTGCTGCTGGTAGTTTCATCATGGACACGACTGGTAGTTCAGAGACAGTCAGCATACCAACAGACAAGAATTGTACCACGTGCAAAGCAGAAATAGAGGCCATCATACATGCATCGAACACTATATATTGAAAAGTCAAAAGAAGACTCTCGACAGGTGGTTATTCAGTCCAGGAAGCATTTGATTTGCCATAGAACTTAACAAGCTGAATGCTCATATGTATGAAACATTGAAGCTTTCCTCGTCATCAAAATGCTCGTGTGGTATTTCAGACAAAACTGAGCATTTACTTCAGATATGTCCACTGTGTGATCAGTCAAGAAAAAGTGTAGCCAGACTATACCACCTTGGAAAAGAAGTTGTATATATCAGGAGGGAAGAGATCAAAGGGACAGCTTCCTTCATCGCAGTGACGGTGTAGACCGTGAGCGCAGAGAGAGATACCCTCCTGTAAACAAGTTAGTAAAAAATATGCATTCAACAAATTCAAGTAAAGGTTACAACCTGTACCGGTACTTACGTGCGTCTTGTATATCAGTGAGTGCCCTACTCGTACATGACACGTGATATGATATCCAGCTGCACCGGCATAGGGTTTTACATGCGCTTCAAGGTCATATTTGTTAGATTGAGCGTTCATCGTGCTTTTAATGAATACATGTAGATCGGAGCACCTATCATTGGGAATGACAAACAAGTAAACTGAACTGGTACTGTTTAGTTCTGCAGCAAAGTCCCTGAAATGTTCATTACTGCAAAAACGCAGGGCATAATATGCAAACAATATGCGCAACTTAGCTTGGTAATCTGTTCAAACAGATTTTGCTGAGAAATAACGCGGACAAACGTCTCTATGTACATCGTGTGCATGAACACACCAAAGGACAATAACTCAATGAAACAATTTCTGAGTGAAACTGGCCTTGATTATGCACAACTACGCTTGATCCTTGTTACTTTTATGCCTCCCCCAGAGGTTATTGAGAACTATTGTGGACTAGCATATACACGGGTTTGCGAACAAAACACAGTATACCGCAAATCTATATAAGACTATTCTCGGGTGGGCTAAGGCTGGTAGTTTGCATTATATATGGTGTTTTTTTAACGATGACAACTTTCTTCAAAATACTAATAATAACAACAACTTTATTTTGTGAGGGTAACGTATATAAGACATACAAAGAATGATAAGGCTAATCAGAACATGGTGTTATGCCCCAAAACTTGGGCATATTAAAATCGCACCGTCTGAACGTCCGTTTGTCCGTCCTTTCAGTGTTTATTGACCGGACTGTAACCAAATCATGCATGAAGGGATTTTCAAATCATAAAGCACACATGTTCAGCACATCAAGATGACGTGCTACCTCAAAGGGCCAGGTCACAGTAATGGCATCATGTATATATGTAGACATATCCGGATTGTAACTTTGTCATGAATTGAAGGGTTTTAAAATAACTTGGCACACATGTTCAGTACATCAAGACGATATGTTGCGTACAAGACCCTAGTTTCACCTCAAAGGTCAAAGTCGCACCTAAGAACTCTGTCATGCATGGAAGGATTTGAAAATTTGATACAATAATTGTTGAGCACATGAAGGAAACATGTCACGTCTAAGTCCCGCTTCCTTACCTTGTCAAGATCACACTTAAGAGGTCAGACAGTTTAGAATCATGTATATATGCACATGTTCATGTCCGGATTGTAACTCTGTAAAACATTGAATGATTTTAAAAATGAATTGGAGCAACTGTTCAGCACATGGATATATAATGTCGTGCGCAAGTATCGGGTCCACAGATTGAATGTCTAGGTCACAAACTGAGACACCGCTTTAGGGGCACTTACGACACATCTGTTTTTGTGTGGCCTTCAAAACAGAATTCAAAATCTCTTACTTCTCCTTTCCCCACACACACTAGCAAGCACACAAAAGGTAATTAAACACGTTTTACATCAAAGGAAAGTTAATACAGCGCTCAATTTATTCATTAATTCTATTTTATTTTTATTTATTTAAAAAATCTCGAGGACGTATCTTGCACTGTTTTTTCTTAATGTATTTAACAGCAACATGCCGTTCTAAAAAGTTAAATGTCATTTTAAAAGACAGTATAAAGTCAATCAGAATGTTTCGGTGTGAATAACATACTTTCTGGAGGAAAGAAACAAAGTCACGAAGATTTCGCAAATTTTTTTATTGATATCAAATAAACACAGACACACTATTTACGACGCAAATTAAGCCTTACTTTAAAATACGATCGAAATTAACAAGTATCGGCATCAGAGTTTATATTGCTACAAAACTAAGGTAGCACCTGACAACAGCTAGAATTTCATTCGCCAAAAGTTTTAAACAGTACAACAAATATAAGACAAAAACACGTTTGAAGATCATGGCAATCACAGCTTATGTTAGGCGCTACCTACAGTAAAATGTAAGAGCAAATCATGTTACATGTAAAAATGTACATGCCTGATTCAAATCCTGGAAACAGTTCTAAATTATTATGTTACTTTACGAAAACAGGGAAATTAGAAACATTTTAACTACTACATGTCCATATAACAGAAGCGAAAACAACAATTCAGGTATATGTATATTGTTCCGTATATTCAAACTTTATGTTTGATCATATTAATACATCCAAGTATATGTTTGCATCATTCTATGTTACAAAATATTTACAAAAAATGTACATGTATTGTGATACAGTGTCTGGAAAACTTGCAAAATATTTATACTTACAATTAGTTTACTGTATACATTAAGTATAAATTGCTGTGAAATGCCTTTCATTATTGGAATATGTTTTATATTATTTTGTTTATTATTTCAGTTTCTATAGAGAAGATTATTCAACCAACTACTTACCCTCATACTTTGAATGTGTTCTTTAATAATAACGACATGTTCATTAACTGTTCATTCTACCGATATAAATCATGGACTGCTTCAAATACCATAATTAAATTATCTAGTACATGTATACCAATTGCGTTAGTATATGTAACGTTTTTGATATTATAAAAAAGTAATAAAATCACATTCATACTAATAATATTCTGATATGTTGCGATAATGTACAGACTTAGATTAACTAAAAGTGGAAAATTACTGAATAAATAATCAATATACAACAAAAACTGATGAATAACCAGTATACAATACAAACACCATTGAGTTACATGTGCATGTATAATGTGCGAGTGAGAGATTCATCGAATGAATAATCAATATACATGTGCATGTAAAAAACAAACACCAATGATTTAATTTTACAAGTGGATGATTAATATACAATACAAACGATGACAAGCTAAATAATACAAGTAGGAGATGGATAAAAATCGAAATGCAATACTAAAACTGATCAGATTGAAAAGCGTTATACTTTAAGTGGTTCAAAACTTAATAATAATCAGATTATTGCACCAAGTGGATTTTATTTGAAAAAAAAAGAAAGTCTGACCACTGGTTTCAAAAATGTACGTCATGTACTTTGTAGGTTCCGAAATGTATTAAAAACTGAAAAGGGCAAAACTCCACCGGACCCATATTTGTCAAAGTCAAGATTATTAAGCGATCATTCTTTCTGCTTTTATTAATTACTTCAAAGATACGGCATCATTTATGTTAGTTTTCACAAAGATTATATTATTATACGAAAAAAAACAGCAACATTTTAAATGTAATTCAATTTATAGATCTTAAAACGTTGGTAGTCAGTCCCTGGGTAATTATCCAAGTCATATAAAATTGAGCTCTTACTGAAAATTGAGAGAAAATAAATGGAATATATTAGTAGCACAATCCAACTTCGGTCCTTATTTTGTCAGATATAATGAATACTCGTGTGAAATGAAATAAAATTCCAAACAAAACCTTTTGGAGAAATTAAGTTAAAATATACAGAATATAGATTGAGACAAGTTCAAATCATAACTCCAGTCGTTCGAAATTCAAACCGAAACTTCCATAGTCACATTCGCTAGTGTTGGCAAGTCATTTTACCAAGTTTCATTCCAATACTGTAACAGTGACTCCAATCCATGTTATAGGGAGGTTCCGCAGAAATGACGCCTCGAAGGCGTAGGTTAATAATGTCAAAAGCTACGAGGAGTATTATTGACTACACATTTTAAAGACGGTCGTCTCAATATATAAGAGGCTTTCACATCATTATGTACCCTTCACCGTATTAACTGAAGAACTGCAGATCACCAAAACATTAGTGATGTGTACAAGGCATTTATAAGTTACTGTATACTTGTATATAATACATGTACATTTTAGAAATTTGCTTATGTTTAGAAAATTAAGGACAAATGATATCATAAACTGAAGGTGTCTGCTTATTTGTAGATAAAGGCTCTATACTTAGAGAGTGGCTGTGCTTGACCTGCACATAATACTTCTTCTAATAGGTGAAAAAGGCTTCATACTTTAAGAGTGACTGTTTCTGGTCCCTACACTGTATTTCTTCTACGAAAGCAGGCTTTGTACGTTAGTGAGTTAGTATTTCAGGTCCGTACAATGTACGTATACTAGGTGAACAGGCTTAGTAGTACATGTAGCTTAGTGAGTGACTGTGAGTGACTGTTTCTGGTCAATAAACTGAACTTCAACTAGGTAAGCAGGCTTTATACGTTAGTGAAGGACTGTTTCTCATCCGCGCAATAAAGATCTACTGGGTAAACAGGCTTCATAAGATAAATAGGGACTGTTTTGCATCCGTACAATGTACATCTGCTAGGTGAGCAGGCTTTGTACGTGAGTTAGGGACTATTTTTCGTCAGAATAATGTACTTCTTCTAGGTAAACAGACTTGTACGTTAGTGAGTATTTAACGAGAAACAACTCTGTTAACTGTTTTGAAATATGGTTCATGCGTGCAGAAGTTATAGCTCGAACGATACATATTGCTTTATAGCCTTATGTAAGTGTGACGTTGATCTTGAAGATAGCCACCTAAGATATTGTGCTTGACACTCCTGGCGTACTCGTAAGTGTAGATGGTCAAGGGACGTTTACAGTACAAATGAATGCCTTTTGCAGAGTTTTGAAATAAAATAATAGGAGTACCAAAGGGTCTTAAAGATCATGGTCCAAGATAGAAGAACAACAAAATCAATGATAAAAGACAACAGTGATCCTTGAATTATAAGGCTTCTGACGAATGAAGAGAGAAGATTAACAGTTCGTGATATAGCGTCTTTTATCAGTGCGTTAGTTTGTCAAATTCTGACAAAATGTTGGACTTTGCCAGATGTGTACCTCATGAAAACAGGCAAGTCTTAAATATGAATATATATGTATATAAATATATGTCTGAGATGATGCATTGATTTATCTTTAGAACCAACAGCGTTGAGTTGTTAAGGAATATTTGAAAAAAACTTGATTAGACCGGTCATATCCATTAAAGCAAGAAGTGCAAGAACCGTTTTCCATAATAGTTCTTTAAATAAATTCGAATGTAATTGATATTTACATTCTTATAACTCCATCTGATTGACTGCTTAAAGGTTAAATAGAACAAAGACAATGCTAAAAATAACCTTATTCACTCCGATAAGTTATTAATTGCATTTGAAAAGAACATAAAAAACGAAATAAAACACCTTTCAATCCAGAGATATTAAAACTTAACTCAGCTCTGATCGCTGAAGCAACATACATGTGTATATTTTTTCTGAAGATGAATGAGCATTCACAAATGTATGTACATGTATGTGAAAAAAATCACCATAAGCTTTGACGTAGATGTATACGAGTGAACAGACTTCGGGAAGCCTATCAATGAAGTCGAAAAAGTCCAATCATTGATTAATTTAGTAGGATATATAGCATTTTTATAACTTTAGCAGATGACCCGTGCGCGACAAAGATACCAAATTCCCATCTGTTGATAATATCAAGTTCAATAAGTCGTCAAGCACATTAAAGCCACGGCTTGTAAAATACATATTTATCTGCTTGACAAGTCAATCTCAACGAAAAAGTGCTTACACTTTTGACTTACACTGCACGTTTATTACATGTGCATGTCACGTTGAAGTTTAGTATGAGGCATGTTGTAGTTTAGAAATTTCATATACTTGACTTACGTCCTCCTTGGCATTTCAGTTCATCAATGACCTTCCTCACGTCAAAATTCCCATTGCACATTGCCGTCAAACTGACACAGACAAGCAAGACAGCCCGTAACATGACACCTGCAAATATAAGACTGCAGTGTTATCACCACCTTTAAATTGGTGATGATCATCCCCAAATTGATTTGATTTCATTTAACTGGGAGGGCGGATTGACGAATCGTAATGATAAGCATATTGTAATCACACATCTCTCCATCTGCTCATCAATTTAAATATACAAATCTCTGTAAATATTTGAGTTATTGCAGGACCGAGAATGTGAGCAGTATTTTACCATTTCTTGGACGAAGGGACAGACGGACGGACGGACGGACGGACGGACAAAGTTATAAGACAATCATCAATTGTTCAATATTTACAGACCAAATTTAAATTACATATGTCTTAATCACCATATAAAGATTCCGGAAGCTCACTTGACTTTGAGATATTGCAAGATACTGACTATCCGGGCAAACATAAAGAGATTGATTTATAGTCACGAATAGCACTTTTACCACAACATTCAAATAACGAATTTTATGACATACCTGCACGAAAAGCATAGTATCAGAAATGTCAAAATAATATATTCACAAGAAAATTACCAGCTGTAACACAACTTAGTATACGTGCAGAAAGTTAGAGTAATATGGCTTGGTAAATAATTAAACTTTATGACGAAACATAAGTTAATTCATGGTTGAAAAAACAACAACAAAGGAAGCCGAACTTGTAGTTGGGAAGGATGTGTGCATATAAAAGTTTTTCAAACGCACACAAGGGTCTTAACATGTTAAAAGTACAAATGTACATGCAGGTCACAACGTACTGAAGTGAAGAAGTGCCAATACATGTATTAACAATACATTAGGTAAATTATTTTTGATTGTAAACATTTTACCAATTATATTTAGATTTGATTTCAATTTATTTCACGCATTTTACGTGCATGTTACAATATATGCATTTAAACTAAAATGTAAAAAGTAAAAAATTCGATTGCTAAGCCTAACGTATTAATATGTATTTAAATCAAACTTGAAAGGTAACGGCGAAACTTTTCTATGGTTTCGATTAGTAGACATGTAAACAATCCATACAGCATAGGGTTTAAATGTTTACACTCACTATTTTGAAAAACATTCAAACGATAGTAGTTTGTAAATAAACGACGAGATAGTAACACGTTGATTGTATTTTATTGAATTCAATGTGAAATGCAATAGGTTTATTTGTATAGTAATGTGATATAGGAGCCGTATTTGCTAAAGTCGTGCGTCTGATCATGCGAATGTGGAGCATCAGTATGATCCGATCGCGACGAGAGTCAATCAGGCTTCTGCATCTTATACCTTTAAATGTATGTCTGCGCTAAGAAACCAAATGAAAATGACATTGAAAGCATAAATTTGAAGACAAAAAAGTTATTCGCGCGAAAAAGGCGGTGTATACGCTGTCATTTTATTAACGTCATTGAATAAGTAATTTGTAACGACCAAATAAAAGCTACGTTACTAACGTCATGTTTACATAGAGGATAATTGTTGGTTTTGATGTAATACAAATTGTAATTTCACCAAGTAATATTTTTACGAATGGTACAGTCTCGGGTGCAAATGATTACTTTTGGCGTTCACGAGTAAAATCATCGTTATATTACATTGATACCAACAATTTATGTTCCTGTTTAAGTCATATTTAAATGTCTACTTTTGTTAAGTTTGTTTTAATGAAATGTCGGAAATTGCCGGAAATAATCATTTTAATGACGTCATGGTTTCCGGCATTCAGTACGCTATGAATATATACTGAAATTAATTCGTTTAGAAATAATTGAGTGAACGGAGATAATAATATTCATTACACTTTCAAAAAATTTACAGCCGTTTGATTGGTCAATGATCCGTAAATAAAAATTGATATTAAAGGACAAACCGGTAATATAAACTTGGCATACCCTGTCATTGTACCCCACGCTAAAACGGTTCGAAATTTTCAGGGTATGCACTTATTTAGAAGAATGAGGTTTTGTATGGGGTTACAAGAAAGAGAAAACAATTTTAGGAATTATATAAAAAATATTTATTCACATTTCAAAGTACAAAACTGCATTGATTTTCACAGGAAAAGTATAATGTTTTTCACAACAATATTGCGGAAGGCAAGTTCAATTGTGTCATTTTTTGTGACGTCACGAAGTGACATTGAGGTATCATAAGGTATATTTACGTTTAGCCAATACATTAATTTAGAATGAACCAAATCCTTCAAAGTTTAAGAAAGAGAGTGGTAATAAAATTGTTT
Source organism: Saxidomus purpurata (assembly GCA_022818135.1). NCBI lineage: Eukaryota > Metazoa > Mollusca > Bivalvia > Venerida > Veneridae > Saxidomus > Saxidomus purpurata. Next base: position 42,421,998 of record JAFMSR010000009.1, on the reverse strand, counting down.
TTACGTGATATATTGGGATATATTCCCAGCCACGACAGAAGATTTCCTTCGCCTAACGGCTCGAGTAATATAAATTTAGGCGGGTAATATATCCCCATATACCTCTACAAACAACTAAATAACATATTTTATTACCCTTCCAGGAAATTTCCGGCCCTCTGATTGGTCAACGACACGTAAATAGATAATGATATTTACGGGCAAGCCGGTAATATACACTTGAAATTATCCCGTTACTGTACCCCATGCTGAACGTGAGCTTGTTCGCCGCGTACACTACGTCAAAGTATAAGTCCGTGCTGATTTGTGACGTCACGCAGTGACATTGAGGTATCATAATGGGATTTGAACGTCTGGTTACGTTCAGTCGTTTAATAAATAAAACATAAACGGAATATTTTAATATTTGAGACAGGGAAGGGTAATAAAATTGTTATTTGTTTTTTTATTTGATATAATGGGGATATATTATCCGCCTTGACATAATATTACCCTCGCCTAACGGCTCGTGTAATATAAGTCGAGGCGGGTAATATATCCCCATAACTTCAAAAACCAAATAACATATAATATGATTATACACAGTAAACTGTTATAGTTCGATAAACCATCGAAAAACATGAAATTAGCATTAATATTATATGGGCCGATTGGATGTACCCTTACAGGTAATGGTACAATGTGGATTGCTTGTACTACATACTACATACATGTACAACACGGGATGCTATTTCTGTCAGGCCACATTTATTGGTTCAATTAAAACTGTATTTTTGACAGAATAAAGGTACATAAATGCATCTATACAGTCATTGCAGCCTAGCAATCTCTTACAACAATTAAATTATTTCACGTGACAGATTTATTAAAAGTTATAATAATTATATAGATTATGATTCGTTTTGCAAACTTGTTCTATTAATCTCATGACTAATCTAGACTTCAGTTTCATGCAGTACATGTGTATGTACTTGGCTGCCGTGAGTGAGTGAGTGAGTGAGTGAGTGAGTGATTTCGAATTCTGATGTAACAGTTAGGCAATAAATTCATTAATGCCAACCAAAATACAACTTGCACATTGTGGTCATTTTAGCATCATATCAGGTGTAAGCAGTCGCTTTGATTAACTGATATTAATTTAACAGTCTGCTATATAGTTACAGTGATATGTACGGTAAGCATGTTTCGGCGTTAGCTGTATAAGATGGCTTTTGACCTACTTTTTTCATTAAAGGTTTTCTCCACGAGTGAGTATTCGATTTGTTTTTTTGAAGCAGGAACGTAGAATCAACTGTATATTCTACGTTGGAACTTCCTGTTTGAAGCTATCTCGTCTTCTGAAGATATACAGACACAGCTGAAGATCTTATTCCAAAACGGTGTCATACATGTAGGACCTCTTTAGATTTAGAAAGAGCAAGTATCATTCCTACTTGATATTTAGAAGAGCCAAACGATTTACACAATGCAGGTTTGGATAGTCAATATGATCTGTTAGAAGTATTATACCTCTAATCTGATGGAATGATAGATTTATTAACTCGTTAAGTCATTGACCTATTAATTATTTCAGTAAATCCGCTTTATTCTGAGGATGGAAAATCTTTATTCATGTGACTTTGCACAGCAGACTCATTACCTTCATCACAGTCAACAGTGTGGACCAATATTTTACAAAACTGTTTTAATAATTTACAGGAAAACAAAACTTATAGCCGAGCCGTATGTGTTTGGCGACGCCGCTGTATGTAAGGATTTGACGTTATATTACTTGTTAATCTTTTTAAATGTAAATGCATTCTCAAACCCTTCTTTAAAATAACGTTTTATATAATTGTACAGGCTACGATAGGTAGAAGGAAGCAATACCGTAAATACTACGCATAAGGTTGGGTAAAGTTAGATATCATATTATTTATTATTGTGCATTGCACAGGGTTATAACTTCCAAATGTTTTATCAACTAGATAACAAGCGTTCATAAAAAAAACTAATTGACACTTTTGTCGTTTTGTATTGAATTAATGACGTAATTTAATATCAAATAAAACAACCTAGTTTAAAACTATTCAGAATAATGCACTTACCTCACGATTAAGATATTTTGTTTAAACGAAGTGTAACAGCGCCTAACATTGCAAGGATCATGTTGATCTTTATCACAAAATGTTCTGGTCAGAACTTTATTCTAATTTAACAGATTTTTATGAAAAGCTACTTATCACTAATATTAATAACTCAGACGCTTAAATTTATATTGAATACAAAAAAACTTTAACTAGATAAATGATTGAGCATGCGGTATATTGTCTTTATATTTATACATTATTTTGTGTTGAATCCTCAGCAGGAATTAGTCGTTTATTTTAAAAGTTTTTGTCAGTCTTTGTCATCAGCAGAAGTACCATGCATGAAGTCACATGCATGATGTTTTACATGATTCAAGCTTAAAATAAAAATATTTGGAAAAACGACGTTTTGAAGAGATTCTCAATACACATAGAAATATATCAAATGAGTTCAAAGTTTTAAAAAATAGATACAAGTCACATAACTAAGTCATAAATATAATCAAAGCACAATTATTTAAAACAAATGCAATCAATGGTGTCTGAGAGGACTTAGCTCTATCTTTTAAATTGAGAGGCAGTTTTTTACATGTTGTGAACTTGACATAAGGCGCGGTTACCTTATGTCGGTTAACTGACCGTACAAAATGGCCACTTATTCAACACATCACTTACATGTAACTATGTGTTGTGTCTATGTCGGTCGTTAAGTTTTGTCCCTTTCTTTTGTACTTAGCAAAAAGTGTTTCCTTTGCATAGTTAATATTTAAACTGCAACGTGTCTGCTGCCTTCTTTTACGGTAGTCGTAACGTAAAAGTTAACACTGAGCACACGATACACGTACGATGCACACACGATAAACGTACGCAATTGGCACGTTACACGTACATTATGCGCACAATATGCGCACATTTTGACCGCTGGTACGTGCCGACTACTGTATTGTTGGATGATTCTTTATTCTGTGAAAGCACTGCTGTAGGATTATGCTGTGTTTGGTGTGTTAACGGATTATTTTACTTATTTATCTTAATCACAATCTATCATCGCAAAACAATGTCAAAGAAAGCAAAACGAAATCTTAGAAGTTAGAATGACTACACTCAGCAGCATTCATCATATCGACGGTAGCAAAGCAAGTGAAAATATTTTACCTTTTCAAACAACAAAAAACAAACTGTGGAAACATTTTTACTAGTATCTAGGGGAAAAACGTTCATTTATTTTTGTGGGTGCAATTTTTCTTTGTTGATATATACGAGTACATTTGTACAACTTACAATTCGGATATTTATTATTTACTCGTACACGTACATGTACTGAAGTCGGATTGTCGTATTACACTTTGTATTGCAAGTGTCTGTAATTACAGTTCACCTTCCACATGTTTTTCATGTGGAAGAGTTGTCAATTAAGACAAAGAGAACAAAATCAAGAAAATGTATTATGCTTACTGTTGCCCTTAACGCCAAATGGCAAATCTCGGAGACATGCACAAGCGCCTTTTGTGTTTTGTGTTACTTACTCTGATATCATTGAAAAAATGAAATGGTTCAAACTAGGTAATATATCCCACTCGGCTACAAACACCTGTTATCTGATTCAAATGTAGATTGATTTCATATTACTATCTGTTCAATGTTAAATGTGTTAAATATAATATTAATGATTAAACAATATTTACCTTTAAGATCCATATGAAATGCTCAGGTATATGTAAATCGATTGTTTCCACAGTTTTATAGATATTTAACTTGAATAATTATTTATTTATTGAATTAAAATGTAACATATAAATGTAACGGTGGAAGTCTCTAACTTAAACTCTCATTAAATAGTTAAACTCTTTAAACTTTATCTTACTCAATTTCCCCCAAAAATCTGCCACTTAATGTTCATTACGATATTCCTGCTTTGTTTAACAAACACTTACCCAACTACCGTTAACTGGGATCTATTTATAGCTAGATATACACGTAAGCCGAACATATTAAATTTAAGATTTGAATTTCTGCGTGTAACTTAACGTAACTTTTGCCAATGAAACTTAATAGATGGGTAAGACACTCTTTCAAATTGTATGGTGAAAAGGAGACAAAACTAGACAATTGATATTATTGCCTATACATTCAATGTTTGCGTGACCCATTTCAAGCGTCCCTAAACTTCCTTAAGCTATTTTTTTCAGTTTTGCTAAAAATCCTAAAAAGAGTAATTTTCTAAAATGCCCTATTATTCACGTAAATTTCTATTGTTATTTTTTATTATATGCCCTGACAAATATGAACATGTAACATACTAAAGATGGTTTAATGCAGTTATACAGTTGTTATTCAGTGTATATATTGTTTAAAATACACCTTTGCTATAAATAAAGCAGTATTTGTGACTTAATTTTGTGTTAAATATGCAAAGGTTAGCCCATTTTATGTCTTTGAGCGCCATATTTTAGTTCCAAAATTTCTTACTATAGCCCTAAAATGTCTTACATATTGCCCTTAAATTAGCCTATTTTTTTCAAAAGGTCCTGGACAGCCTGTAAACACTGCAACTTTCGATGTCATGTGTCGTATACGTCAGCAAATAGACTGAACTTTAACACGAAAGTGGGAATTTCATTGGCCTACCTACAAAAATTGCATGCTTTATTTAATGAAATACATAAAGCTATTTATATCCTTAAGTTAGCATACCACATTTCAAACACTGCAAGAAATTTAACTGTGCTATGTGCGAATAACAACTGTAAACATGCGCTATGCGAAAGTAGTGCAAGACAGACCAGATCAATCTTCTGTTTGAATGTCGCATATGATAAGAATATATTACAAATAAAAAGAGTACATATAACTTGAAACGATTGCAGAAAGGTATACAGCTTACGGACTGCATTACACATTTTTTTCTGTTTTAGAAATTAATGCGCTGTTAGCTGATTACGGAAGATAATCATATGCATATCACGGAAAAGAACGGATATTTACGGAAATTTACGGAAACGTACGGAGCTTGATATAAGAGTATGCAGTTTGATTTTCAAATTTCCGATGTTTGTTCATTGACAACTTAGTTATTAACGAACGATTACATATAGATTTACCTAAAAATAAATTTGTCTAAAAAAAATAATAATTTACGTACATTCCCGAGAAGGAACTCACGTGATCAAAATCACCCGCCATTTATCGAGGACGCCGCATGTCAAGGTTTCACCGATTACAACTATAAGGTAACCCAGAATCAATTTTGGTTTTCTCTGTTATACACATTGTACAGTACTGTACTTATATTTCGTTGCTGGTATTGCTTTGTTTATTTCTGTTTCAAGGTCTTGTCTTTGGTACACAATAACTTTCGATCAACATCATCAGATCATATCGCTTGAAGTTGTACAAAGCGCCGATCGAATTATTTTTATTGGTTTAAACAATTCATAATGTTGACTATGTGATTATTTTTCATTTAACGTACGTTTTATAATAAAACAAACTTCCCTGCCACCCATATATTTGTGGATCATTCATTCTGTGTTATATATTGAATTTCGTCCTCTGCACATTTCGACCCGCGCTTTAGGTAAGGTTCAAAACACGTAGGTCAAAAGTTGTTTTTCGGGGAGTCAACCTATAGCCCTCATGCCTTCAGCGCTCACAGCGCTTTGATTGATACTGTCACTAGAGAGTGTGTGTTGTATTACCTTGGGTTGCTTGGGGCATTTCAATTATTGTTGGTACTTAAAGTGTCTTTCGAGTTTTACATAATTAGCCTCGTTTGAGACCACAACAAATTGTCAACTCTGGAAATAATTTCTAAGTGTCATATCTATTTTTCCCCACTTTCTCCCCACCACTCTTCTAATGTGTAACATAAATTCTTGTTTAAACTTGCATATCCAACGGTATTAGCTGTTTTATTCGGGAAATCCATCCCTTCAGTAATTTTGTTTGACATTCTTCTTGTTTTACGCTTTCTATTTTACGAAACTACCACTTTTGCATAATATATCATCAGCTTCTGTTTATTTGTTATCTGTGTTTTATTGCTTATTCTTTATGATTATTCATTATTCAAGAGTGGTTATATAACCCTTTTTGTGTTAGTTTTGTTTCTATTTGTCGTTAAGTTATTTCTATAGAGTCGGGGCGCGAATGGAATGCCTTTTCTGTTTGCAGTTTTGTTTGTCCCCCCCTCCCCATTATTAAAACGATGAATGGGGTAACAAAAAACTACAACACTGGAGTGGGGTTGGGCAGACAGCTCGCAGTGTTTCCTGACTCTATTTTCAAATACCGGTACCGTTTTTCAACTCATATATAAGTTGTTTATATTCTGTCTTATTTTTAAATCCTTTTTTGTTTTGTAACATTTGATTTTCTGTTTCGGAAAAAAGGTTTTCGTGTTTTCTCACAATACAATATTTAGAATATTAATATCATACATATTCAAAGCTATGTAATCATATCATATTAAATATATAAACAATAATTTAATGATAAAAAGTCGATGATAAATTCATTACGACCATTTACGACCACGCACAGGATCACCCTGCCTTTTTTGCTTATATAATGTATGAGAGATCAACGTTAAGCATCCTCTGAGCACGACATATCTGAAAACATATTTGCACGCGGTCAAAATACAAATCCAAGAGGGACATTTTGCGAACGAGGGAAACTGATAATTTTCCAACCTGGTAAAAACGTGTTCAATGTCGTTTTCATGATTTTCTAAAAGTGTCAGCATTTGCCCCAGATGTCTGAATTTTCAAAAATAGTCGACAAAACATGTTTCATACTATTACTGTTTACACTATGGAGGGCAAAACCGGTCGTTACCCGCGTGTACGGTTTCTTGTGTTAATCTAATTTTACAATATTTTATTTCCTTTTTTACAAAATATTTAAATACAAGTAATATATACATAGCTAATTAAAAGTGCAATTGGGCTATGCGTTTTATTATTATTATGTTACGGCTGTATATAATATACAAATAATGCAAGACCAGTATGTTATGAATTGTTATTAAAATGTCGTCCAATATATTCTTTATTACCTCCACAAGTGGGAGAGCCACATACAAGCACAAACATAGATATACATATGTAGATATAGAACATTAAGAATACATCACAACAGACAATAGATACAATATTTACATGGACCAATATACAACATGCACAATGTTAACACTTACATTAAACTTATAATATATACATACATGAACATAGGAACATCAATATATTACGCATATAGTTCGACTCCCTGTCAATCTGGAAATAGGCTTTAGGTTACTATTAAATTAGTCCCAAGCACTGAATCTTGACGAAAGCGAAAATATCAAGAGACAATAAGGGACATTAATATGGCGGCCTTGATCCGAAATCACAGAGAACAGTCGAACTGCTTACAAACTATGTTGACATGTGAACATAAGGGGGAAAGATAAGACATTACGACAGTACTCCTATAAGCATATAACAGAATAAGGGTTATGCATTATTGTTTATGACAGTCTATGAGTACATTTGTAGCAGATTGCTTTAAGACAAGCAAAGTATCTGGTTAAACGTCTTTATCGACATCATAATTATAATATCTTTTACAACATCTGTAAAGTTGTGTTGTGACAGACCTGTAAGTAAATCATACAGCTGAGTCTCAGGATCCTGTCTAATGAAGTGAATATAAAACTGCATTGAATTATTTACAGTTAATAGTCTCTGCCATAGCGACAAACGTATATTTTCACTGGCTTGACAGAAAAGCAGTTTATGGTTCACAACATTTTCTACCAGGAAATTACATAGTTCACATCGTTCTGAACGCTGAAATGAAAACATTTTACATAATATGTATACAGCGCGGTAACAATACGTGTCTTCTACTAAGCTGCCAAAGATAACAGTATTTGTCATTTGTTAGAAGAATGTTAGGCGGCAGTCTGCTTGTAGTTTACATTCTTTTAATTCTGAAACGTATACATGTTTCCGTAAAATGGACCGCCAAGAGGTTTTGCCAGGAAAATATGAAGTTTCGATGAACGTTTTTAAGTAGTCTTTAAGTTCATATCTATTCAAAAGGCAAAACACATCTCGTATAAACTCAAGGCTTTGTCTTTCAAGACAGTTGTTATATCGTATTAATCGATGAACAAAAATTTGCGTAGCTAGATAATTGTATGGCAGGCGACAAAGCTGACCAAAGAATTGCAATTTCCTATAATTAATTTCAACAGAAATTGGAACAAATCCTAAACACATTAAGGATGCGTCATTATTCATAAAGAGTGGTACTTTTTGCATGAATTTTATACAGAATCTATGAGCTCTCTCAAGTTCTAGCGAGTTCCCAGCAGTCAAGTAATTCTTCAGTTCACATCCATATAAGGCGCACCATAAACCGGTTTAAGCTCCCCAGTGGTGTTTTTGCCACTGACCGTTCCAAGGCGGTGCCCCACTGTGTTCCTTTAATTGTTCGTTTTGTCCTCGTGTGTTTGCTTTGTATGCTAGTCTGTGTTGGTAGTGTATATATGTGTGTGTGTACATGATTGTGTGTGTGTGTCGTGTGTGTGTGCGTGTGTGTGTGTGTGTGTGTGTTGGTGGTGTGCACTTCTGGGTGCTGTGGAGTTCGTTTTGGCGAGGCTGCGTTTTTGGTACGTGGCATTCCCTGTTTGATATTATTTTTGTTTTTTAGGAACAACAACAGATTTATATATCTTAGAGAGGGTAATAGGGTGCAGAGGTCCAAAACTTATGCCACTATTCGAAATACTCAACAATGTTCCCCTGAGTTTTATACTAGCTTCATGTATATTATCATTTAATGAACAATACTTATTCTTGATTATACCAAGATGTGTATATTTCACATCTTTGAGAAATTCATTACCGAGTTTCCACACCCTGTTACACTTTTTATATTTCGATTCCGTTTCATTAAATACAATTACCGTGCATTTGGTTGGATTGTATTCAAATCTCCATTTCAATGAGTACATATAACAGATATGTAGCATTTTGTCAAGACCACTTCTTGACATAGAAATTAAAACCATGTCATCAGCTACAGTAGGACTACCAATGTTGTAATTGTAAATACAAAAACCAAATTTAGAGCTTTCGAGTTCTTTGATTAAACCATTTATATATAGTAAATAGAAGAGCGGTGAACTTTTCCCGCCTTGTCTGGTTCCCTGTTCAACGCTAAACCAGTCTGATACAAATGACTGGTTACGGACACAACTTTTCATGCTACTATAAAGGCTAACAAAGACATTAAAGGTTAAAGGATCAAGGTTACATTCCTTCAGCTTATAAATCAGGCCATTGTGCCAAACCCGATCAAAAGCCTGGCGGCTATCTAAAAAACAAACGTAAGCTTTACTGTTATTTTCCTTAGCGAGTAAAATTGTCTCGTTTAGGGAAAAAGAAGTCATCATGCAGCCTAAATGTTTTTGAAAACCACCTGCGGGCTGAGGTGTTTTAAGAGAGTATTTGAGGACCGCTCTAACAAGATACCTTCAAAAACCTTTAAAATAGCTGAAGTTAATTGCTCGGTAATTTTGAGGCTCGTCTTTTCTCTTTTTACCACCTTTAAATAAAGGTGGGATACATTGTGAGACCTGATCTTAAACACAGTGAGACTGGAAATGAAACTTCTAGTTTCACAATCCAGAATTAGAAAAAAGTACTCAATAATTGTATACTTAGACCGACATCACATGAATTTATCACTTATCAAAATAAAAGAAGTACTGGCAGTCGTATACATAGCATCTAGGTAATATTCGCTTGGTTTCGTTATTTTTTGAGGGGATTTATATTTTGTCTTTCCTGTAAAAATCAAAACATTAAAATATGTTTGTATTCAAATTAAATATGCAAGTCTTAATCCTCTAATGTCAAACATTAGTTTTCTCACAGCAGGTTATTCAATGCAAAATCAAGCCCTTGTTTCTAGATCACCTCACACAAAACTGCTTGATGTCCGCCGTCGTCGTTGTTCGTATACTATCTCCTCTGAAGCACTGTGCCTTGTATCAAGATTTACCCAATTGCTCACAGAATTCTGATCCATGGAGAACTTTCGTTATTACGGCAGCCAAAACAGATTCTTTTGGAAAATCTTCTTCTCTGACACTACTGATCAGAATATAATTTAGTTTTGCACAAATGATCACCTGGTAATCACTCTATCATGTTTGATAAAATGAAGTTGATTCATAAATTAAATGAGGCCGCCGGTTGGGCGGGACTGTTTTATCTACATAGCCTACACAAAAACTATTAAACTCTTCTTTTCTTATACTTCTGGTCAGAATTTTATTTGACGAATATGTGATCACTTTAAGACACTAACAAAAATGCCAAAACGAAGTTGATCCATTCAAACATGAGGTACTCAGTAGAGTGGGTCTATTTTCTCAAAATAGTCTATATCGTAATTTCAAAAATCTTCTTCCCTGAAACAAATGATAAGATTTAAATTTTAGTTGTCAAAAGTATAACCACCTTATGCCTCTCTACAAAAATTGCTAAAATGAAACTGATTTTAAAATGATGCCCCAGTAGGGTGGGACTATGTCCAATACATATTCCGTGTAAAATCTTCTCTGGAACTACTAGACAGAATCTAACTCAATTATCATTTCATGGCTCTCGACCAGAAGTGCTTATGTTAAGATGCTTCTTTAAAAGATGAAACCAAGCTAGCGTGGGGCTCTCTTCCCTATATAACAATACATGTGTATAAAACTTTACAAAACTTGATATTCCTTTGTTATAATTTAATTATTTTTTAGAATATGTATAATAAGTTATTATACAACAAGTAGATATGTATGCAGGTATAACCATCTTTAGCAATAAGTTCAACAAGTCTAGCGACGCTAATAAAACTATTTGAAGTGCAATTTACAAAAAGGATGAAGAAGATATTTTTTGAATATCGAAACAAAAGTGCCTTCAGTGCATTGATTAATTTTACTCATCGAACATTTGTTTGGTTGCCCTTAAATATGGACTACATTTAAAGGATCATGCTACCTATTTGCAAATGGAGGATTTTTAACTTTCTACGAGGTAGAGGTATACGCTTTTATTATATTTATTGCACAAGCAAGCTCTTACGGACGTCGCGGTTTTCCAAATGCGCACGGACATCGTGCGATGCCTGTACGAACTCTTCCGGGACCCTTTCGGTGCCCGTACGGGGCCCTTGCGAGCTGTTTCCGACTTCGATAATTTCTACGAGCTCAACAAGAACTCGGGAGCTTGGTGAAACATTTTCACCGAGTCCCCGAGTTATCTACGAGTTCAAAAAATCCGTAAGATGCTCGCAAGAGTCTACGATGTCCGTACGGACTCCGTGCGATTTTGCAAAATTTCGATATACTGAAAAACCTACTCGTACGGAAATCGTAGCGCTAATGTGACCAGGGTATTAGTGTGGTTGAGATTATAAGCCGAGTTTGAGAAAGGTTTATACGCTCTGCCGAGTCGTACACACATTTCGGAAACGAACCTAATAAATTCACCCATCTAAGACGTTAACTTATTATTCGTTTTATCCAACCATTACCCCCAAAAATAATCTTTTGTTTTTTTTAAATTAAGATTTAATTTCAGTTTTAAAACTGCATGTCGCTATGACGCGTATGAAAACATTACAAAATAACCCAGTTACACATTTATTTTGTTCATGGTAAGGTAGTGGGGGTCTTATGAGTACTTCCTGTTTAATGACCATTTGTAATACTTAAGATTTTATAGTTGCACCTCTACCCGTACGTGGCATACCTCCACCTGTACGTGGCATAGTGGTAAGAGCGTCTACTTTAAGATCAAGAGGTTCTGGGTTCAGTCCCAGTAGGAGCCAAAATCGTTTTTGTTATTTTTTTTTATTAATTAGATTGAATTTTACATGATTTGAAAGCCGTACATGTATCATAATTATTTCAAATTTAACAACCTGTACAATTACTTGAAAATGCAGTATATTACATTGAGAGACATCTCTTTAGTAGTTTTCAAAGCATGATAAATGTCTCTATTTAAAGTGAGATATCTTCTAATTCACACAGATGCCTCTAAATTTAAGATATCTAAAACATAAGATCCTTAATCACGGGTATCTCTTTTATTTTAAATGGTAACTGGTTTTCCGAGAGATGTAAAATGAACTTAAACACAGTCTATGCTAAAACACCTGAATTTTTCACTCTCAATACAAATATCAGAAGTAACAACGTTTATTACAGTAACTTTGTCTGAAAAAACAAAGGTTCTAGGAAATTGTTCTTTGTTTCTGTTTTTCAAAGTTGCACCTAAATATTTTCTTGATAACATATTTATAAACTAGTGCTAGGCTAACAAGTTACATTTACCAAGTAGCTGTCATATTTCTTCTTGCTTAATTCTGTTGTACGATAACATCAATGTCATGGCTCTTCATATATATCTGAGGTATAACTACATTGAGCTAAATATTGCACAAACTCTTACGACATTGTCTCATCACTATCTCTTGCATACCTGTCGTAAAAGAATTGAAAAGATACTGACTTAAATCTTTCAGGCTCGTACATATAGTTGTCTTTCGAAGTTTGCATATTTTCTAAAAGTTTAATCAAGATAGGACATGATCAAAGAAATGATCTGTTGACTCGTATTGAAACAAAAAAACAAAAATAATATCAAACTATATGAGCCATTTCTCTCAGCACCTGTAGCACACAAGGTCCAAGATCCTCTGTGTCGGGTTTGTGCACACATCATGATGATAAATTATCATTAGTTTGATGCAGTATGAGGAATAGTCACAATTCCTAAAGCTCGTTGGATGGTCGTAAAACCTGTCAAATAGCGTAAAAGGGGTTTCAAGTCTGTTCCGCAACTCGCTTTGTCCATTCCAATTTATCAGATATTTCAAGATCCTGTACACTTTTTTGTGCTTCACTGACACAACATTTCTGATAAAATTTACTTCACTATCGGCGAAAGAAATGCCACCTTTCTTTACAATTAGACAGTGGTTTGCATCGATGATCCATTTCTGAAATGATTTTAACATGTCACTTCTCTTCATATAGTCTTGATAAAGGCCATCCATAGCCAAATGATCAGTAACCTGAATGGCTGGTACAAGATCAACACGTATATGTCTGCCTTTTCCCGCACCTTGGCTGTAAATGAATTGTAACGTAAATGCTGGTCCATACGTACCTAAGTACTGATCGAAAGTGAGCTCTGTTCTTCCAGTATTTATACGTTTCTTCTCGTCGCTGGGTAAGGAAATGAAATAGTCACTGATTTTTGAGAAATCTTCAATAATGTTGCTGAAAATTGTTGTGTTGTACATTTTCTCGCCTCTGACATATGCTACAGGAAATATTATGTCAAACTCATCCGGGAAACCATTCTTTGTGCCTTCATAAAAGCTTCCCACTTTAAATAAGGGCATCCTCTCAGCTTTGAAACGCGAAAAAAAAACTCTCAGCCTCATTGGAAAATATGCTAACTCTTGCTATAGATCCCTCATTATCTTTTTCTAGCTTCTCTAAAGAGTCTTTAAGCCCTCCAGGCTAAAATGTCATCAATATAATACTGTATTAGTGTCTTAATGCCGGTCTTTATGTCCGCAACTTCTACGTTCTCTATTTGAAATACACATTCCTTAACATATACGTCTTGTAAATATAATTCAAGATTATTTAAAACTTTACCCAGCTGTGAATCTCCTTGTCTTTCACGAAATTCTCTCTGCTGTTTTTTATAACTCTCATAACGGGCAATTGCCATCTTCGAAGTAACGGAGCAGCTGAAATAGCAGTTTCATGTGTAATCGTCCGATAGTGCAGTCAATTCCTTGAATAAATAAGAAAGTTGAATAGTGAACAAACGTTTTAACATGTAAACAACTAGGACCGCTTTCAAATAGTTGAGAGCTGAACAATATCCCAAATATGTGTAGAAATATAGACAGATGGGGTAGTTTTGCCTTATAAGTTTTCTTATCAGTTTTCTTATCAGAGAAGTAGATCCTCATAATTATTATATTCAATCGTACATGTATTTATTTAGTTCTTATCGCAAGTGTGTTTTAACTAAATTGAAAGATCTCTAAACGGACGGTTTACACATGTTTAGCAGTCCCGGTATTTTATATTTTGATTTCAGATTTTGATCTTAAAATTTACAATAAAACGTACATGTATATCTTTAAATCGGCAAGTGGCATGCACTGTTGCATAAATTTGCAAAACAGATAGATACCAGATACAACACATCTTTGCATCAATATTTTATCTAAATCTAAAGAAAAGTCAAATGCCTGAATTGTATAAGAACTGGTGTGTTTCTCTTTTTAATTTATAATTTAAATTGTTAGACATATTATAAATCGTCTGAAGAATCTGAATCTTACCTGTAGCATGTTTAACAGGCGACATAATTGCCATTTCGGAAGTTGGAGACTAACTGAGATAGAATTCTGATCTATATTCATTCCTGTGTTATCGTTCTTAGTGAAAACGGTACATCAAATATACTTGGCACTCTGTTTATTACCTTTGTTTCCAGTGGTTTCAAGAACGCTTTCAATTGTTTTCTACTGTCCAATTTGGAGTAAAGGTCTACATCTCAGTGTATCCGTAAGCTAAGGCCAGGTTCACAGTTTAGGTTAGTTGGCTGAAATATGTCATTTGTTCGATGCATTTTCAATCGGCAAGTCCTTGTTGCAGGATGAGTCTTGTCCGATAAGCGGTGGCATTATCATCCAGTTACAGTTCTGGTCCAGTTTTATCGGCATATATTTTTTAAAAATGTTATTCAAGAATGTCATCTTTGTTATGCATAGTGCTTTTCATGAAGACATGGAGGTTACCATCATTGAGTACCTGCCCCAAAAAGCAAATTAGCCATTTTTAGCTACAAAATGTATGCAACACTCCCTGAAATATTCATTACGTTGTGCATTCCATGCAAAATGTGGACTCTTTCGTAAAAAGGAATTATTAATTTAAACACACAAGAGAGCTTAAACATAAGTTTAAAAGAGTGTTCCAGGTTGTTCACGAAAGGAGAATGATAATGCATAGTTTTGTAGACATGTTACTTTCATACCAAAATATGTCGTACAATGCCTTTCATGGGCAACGTATCTGTGTATAACTTGTGCTATCACATATAATTAAACTGTAACATGAACGTTATAGATATTTATAAAAATACCATTCCAGATTCTGAAAAAAATCATTTTATACGCCCGAAGGGACGTGTTATGTTATCATGCTGGCCGTCTGTCCGTCCGTCCGTCGTTTGGAGCAATATCTACCACATCGAAATGCAATTTCAAACTTTCTGGAAATCTTTATGACTGTATAGAGTTGATACCCCCTGAGTTCAAGCTTCAGAAACACAGGATGTATATTCCTTTGAAAATTGAATGCAAAATTGCCATTGCAGATTTTGCCAAGGCAAACTTGCCCATTGTATGACCGGAAGAATATCTATCACATTGGTAATCTAATTTCACTGATTATCATTATTACTATATAGAGTTGACGTCCTTTAAATTTCAGTTGAATTACTTCAAAATCCAGAGCCCTATTTACCAGACTGGCAATGCAATTTCAATCAAACTTTGTGGAAATCTTTATTTCTTTATAGCGTTGACGTCGTTTGAGTTTCAGTTGAATTGCTTCAGACATGAGTAATGGAACTTTTAAAAACTGAATGCAAAATTGCCTTACCTTGGTCTCTAGACGACCCAGTGGGTTGAGAGGAGGAAGGGCTTTTAAAAGTTTTTATTGACTTTTCTTTTACCCGGTATTGGCAAGCGAGGGCCTACATTAGTTAATAACATATCCTTTGGGCGTATTTGGATACTGTTTTACTGATAGCTGTTGCATGTTTTTGTAACATAGGGTTATTTCTCCTTTGAGCTTTGCAAATTTCTTTACACCTACCACAATTCTGCAAGTTCATTCCTCAGTGAATTTTCTATTATCGTAACTTACATATATTTTACCTTAATCCTCATTATTATAGGGTTACTTTTTTGTAATTTTGATAGTTGCGACTATATACATGTACATATATGCGAGCTTATTGGTCGCAAATTTTTAACGGCAATTTGATACCATTAAAAACCGCATTTATAGTAGCAAATATAAAAATAACCAAATGGTTGAAAGGGATAACAAGACCTCGCTAGCGTTGAATATTAAATTTTATGAACACCATTTCTAAATGGAAAGATTTATTATAGGTCCTTGTCTAACAACACGAAATGTTCTTATCTGTGTTGACTTGATTAATAGAGATTTGTACTGGCAGTTTTAATGTGACACAGTACAAAGATGCCTTCCGTTTCGGATTTCTGTATTGTTATTCTTCTATATTTGTCAGGTAGATTTTATATTGTATTTACTTGAAACAAGGTATGGTTAATGTAATTCTTATATAATATTTAGAAAACATTGCAAATTTCCTTGATGCTTTAACACTTCCTTCGAATTTTAACCGACCACTGTTAATTATTTTTTTAATCGTACATTGTGTTTAAACGATAAGTGAATCAGATAATTGCATGGAAGATGAGATTTTTCTCATGTAAACCTCAGGCACTGAAATGTATTGAGACTCAAATTAAATTAAAACAGAAAACAAACATTTGGCTTATTACTGTAACATCTACACTGTCTGTAACACTATCTGCGAAAAATAACAAAGTGCCAGGGTGAGCTTTTGTGGCCGTTTTACACATAGGATTATCCTACTGCTCTCTACCAAATTTCTAAAATGAAGACGATTTCTTTAAAAGTGCCTTGTAATTGTTTTTCCATTTACACTTTATTTATACATGAGTACATCTCTGTCTTTCATATGCTTCTTTCATTTTTGTTCCCATATGTTGCTCTCTAAGCATGACAGTTGTCTGTCTGCCGTGCTTTATCTTGTTTGGTCTGTCACGATATCAATCAAAGGGACTGACACACATTGCAACAATAAGGATAAGTTTTTATTTTAAATTACAAAAAACAACAACAAAAAAAACAATAAGGATAAGTATATGCCTAAGGGATTTCAACTGTTGTATAAAGTCACTCCCCTTGTTCACATTTCCATTTGCAATGGATATGCGCGTCATTATTTAAGATAACTTAATGCTATTTCTAATCTATGCACAGAACAACACAGGAAGTGGAAAAGGCATCTACAGTTTACACACTACACAAACACAGCTGTTTACATTTCTTTAACTG
This sequence comes from Saxidomus purpurata, assembly GCA_022818135.1. Lineage (NCBI taxonomy): Eukaryota > Metazoa > Mollusca > Bivalvia > Venerida > Veneridae > Saxidomus > Saxidomus purpurata. The sequence goes on along the minus strand of JAFMSR010000009.1, from coordinate 42,404,658 downwards.
ATATTTTGTATTACTAGGCCCAAAACAAATATGTATGCTACCTTAAAGACCTCGAATATCTTTTTTATAAAAATAGATGACCAAAACACCAGTTTTCATGTATTTTAGAGCACACAATGCAGAATAAACAAATACATAATAAAAAACTGCAGACCGACCTTAAGCTGTTTGCATGGAGACCCGACACACATGTTAACTTTTAGGGGTCCTTACCTAAAACTTTAAATCTGAACAGAATAGTAAAATTAATATACAATTGCACTAAAATAGTTTATTTATTTTTTGTTACATTTGTAGATCTATACATTTTTATTTTTTTATTTTTTTTATAATTTTTTTTTTGTGGTGGTGGGGGGGGTATTAGAGTTGCTTCGAAGGACTGGTGCGATCTAGCTACTTCGTATTGCGATAAAATTTTGGACACATTGATCACCATTACGATGTATGTCCCTTGTCTCTGAGTTAATTCCTCTTTAAAAACTCCAAAGGTCACATTTTTACCTACTAATTTAAATATTTGGTCGGAGTGTTTGATAATTTAAAACTCTAGATCAGTTTGAAATTAGCTCATACGTTATTAGAAACTAGGTAACACTAATTAAAACACTGCAGATGCCATTTTCTGTATCAAATCATTATGAAAATTGGTATCAATGATGATCTCAAGATCAGATTGAAACCAGCTCACATGTGGTAAAACTAGTGTATAGCAGTAAATTCATCAAGTCTATAGCAACGCTAGTGAAATCATTTGCAGTGCAACTTGCAGAAAGGATGACGGATATGTTTTTGAATATCGGAACAAATTCAGTTCTTTCAACGCATTGGTTAATTTCAGTCATTGAACATTCGTTTGGTTGCCCTGATAGATGGACTACATTTAAAGGATCTTGTTACCTATTTGCACATGGAGGATCTTTGAGTTTCTACGAGGCAGAGGTACATTTTATGTGAATAACGCTTTAAATGTAATACAATTAGATTTAATAATTATTGTTTTGTCCTTACCTTCTTCAGTAGCTATTCAAATTCTGGAGTTAAATGTTTATATAGAAAATCAGAAGAATTGAATATAGAGGTACGAATGTACTGCACTGAGGTAAAATCAAAGTAGAGTAAACTCCGTATATAACGATACCGGATATTGCGAAATATCGGATATAAGGAACACATTTTCTCTGCCCGATTTTAATCCTAAATATAATTTATATGCATTTTTTATATGGATATAGCAAACCCCGGATATAAGGAACAAATTTAACCGTCAAAAAGTTCGTTTATCCGGTTTCTTGATACGTTGTACCATGATACTTCTACAGCTTTCTTCCCGATTACAGAATTTAATCCGACTTTAAGGAGTAGTCAATACATACCCTAAAACTGAAAATGATAATATATCGTATACAAGTCATACATACTTAATCCTGATTGGCCGATAGCGCTCACGTGCCGGGGTCTTCAAAAGTATGTGTAGACCTGGAAATGATGTGTAGACCTGCACGGATTTTAAGACGTCATTTCTGTTAAATTTTCGTATGATTTTAACTACTCTTTATGAAGTATACGATATAATGATTATAGACTAATGTTTCGGTCAATACATAGTTTACGGACCTGTTAAAAAAATGATATTGACCTCGGACTTCGTTCTCGGTCAATATCACTTTTAAACAGGTCCGCAAAACTATGTATTGACCTCAAAATTAGTCTATAATTGTATAATATTTAACCAAATGAAATTAGTGCATATATGATATATATTAATACATGTATAATGTCAGAACTTTTTAAGTTATTTTATTGTAGCATTATTGCAGACAACACAATGGACATCTTGTGCACATTGACAATCAAATAGAAGAATTATTTGTTAAAGATTATCTTCGATCTATTAAAGGTAAGGTAAATTGTCAACATTAATTGTACATGCAGTATGTCACTCAGGTGGAAATACTGTAATGAATAGAAGCCTTCACTTAAAAAGTTTTTCTACGAATTAACACAACTTCACTATTGAAGAAAAATGCAATCCATTAATTATTTAATTATTTTAATGTCAAATGTTTACAGTTATGATAAAAAGTTCCGGTTCGGTTTGATTAAAGAATCGAGTAAGTTTTTTTAAACTATAGTGTGTTAACTACAGTCATAATGCAATGATATTCACTGTTATCGAGACATAAAGGGGCACTCCCAACATCTTGCATATTATATTTTCCAAAAATAAATAATGTGTGCAATGAGTGTAAAATAATAAATAAATACAATTTTAAAAGAAAGAACAACATCTATCGAAAAATGCCTCATTTTAGCACAAATAATCAACAAAAAAGGCCTTCTGTAATGAATCGCTCTCCACCCATTAAACGTACAACAACTTTACATAGATTATTGAATGTTTTACGGTATAGCATATTTTACAACTGGAATGTATAGCTTAAACTTTTAGTTGACTACTTGCTACTGTAGTAGTCTATAATTTCTGCTTTTGAAGTTATTTGACATCTGTTCAGTTTAAGCATGCTCAGTCGGAACGCTTAAAACTTGAATAATACGTACTTCGGATAAGCTACCTGATTTGATTTGACTCAATTTTATAAAGGTCCGTCCATAAGAGCAAATTTTTTTGTTTTTTTTTTTGGTTAGACCCCAAAAAATCCCCTCCTCCCCCCCCCCCTTTTTTTTTTTTTTTTCCCCCTTAAGCTGGTGAAACATGGATAGAATTGACGGATGAAGGTACAGAAGGATTATGGGAATGGTACGGCACGCATTCCTACCCTTCATTTTCTGACTGGAACCCTGGAGAGCCTAATCATGCGCTTGGTTATGAAGGCTGTGCTGCCATCAAACCTACATTTGATTTCCGGTGGTTTGATGACGTATGCTCTTTTTTGAAAACACCTTTATGCGAAACAGCGTATGTTTAACGGCTTCTTCTTATCTGCAAATATCTCTCTTCACAATAATACTTTTATTCTATATCTTCGTATTTATAACGTGAACGTTTATTGGAATTCGTGACCTAAAATAATGATACATTGGAAACGTTTTTACGTGACAGTCCTGTATTTTATCGAATATTTGGACGAGTTATTTAACAATTGTTTTGAACAGTACGGATAAATATATATACAGAACTCGCACAAGATTAAACAGCCTAAAGATTATTTTAAGAATGTAGAGAAGTATGGTAAGAGTCCTAAAACGTATATTTCTCAAAACTACCATACAGCATTGTAATGTATGCTTTGATCCTCTCATTTACTTGTATTTTGTTTTTGTTAAATGCTACATCGTTGCTTTTACTTTGTATATTTATCTGTATCTATATGTATTCATGTAGTTCTATTATTAACCACATTGCTCCTACGGTAGTGACCTTTTCTTTGTAGTTCGTTGGGCTCGATCAGTATTTTAGAGGCTCCTTAATGCAATTGACTCACTTACTAGTAAATCTTTATAAGTCTCTGTAGTCATTTATTATATACTTGTCTCTATCTTGATTTAATTGACTATATCAAAGTACATGTAACTTATCCGGTATTACTTGCTTAAAACTATTAACATTCACCTGAATAAATTACTGATTTTACTTGAGTATATTTCATTAAACTCATTCTTGATTCACTCTATCAATATTC
>JAFMSR010000009.1:42331017-42391017 GCA_022818135.1 Saxidomus purpurata | reverse complement strand
ACGACAGGCAGTATTCAACCAGTTTCGTCAGAGGAGAACAAATTTAACACTAACGATAACACTTACAAAAAAGACAGCATATAAGAAAAGGACAGACTTAAAGTTATTCAACGCCGGGAAAACGTACATAGTTGAAAACAAATATGTTGCAAATATTCCAGCTGCAGAGTTAGACAACCTGCTTTCCTGATTTTTCCTCGGTAAACTTTTATTAATGTTCGTGTAAGCTCGCTTTATTTTGAACTGCGAGGTCCCCTCATGATATGTACTGTGGCTTTTTAGGAGCCATCGTGTATTTCTGCTAACCTGTTTTTATGTTTTTACACGACAGATGTAGCGGCACGGTGGTCAAGTGGTTAACGCTATGAAATTACCAATTCGGAGGTCCCCGGTTCTCTGGAAATTTTAGAAACGCTTTTCAGTGTTTCACACCCATCTAGAGATGAACTTGTTCAACCGTTAGAAACCAAGCAGTATTCGCACGTGAATCGGTGCTAAACACCGGGCATATTAAAGAGCCAACGGGTGTATTTATAAAAATAGGTAAGGTTCGGTGTCATTATCAGAAAATTAATCATAGAATAAATAAGTGAGAGTTTACATGCTATCAAACTCATGCTAAGTCGTCTGTTGCCGTACAAAACCCCGTTCTAAAGTGGAACACTCATGCAAATGACTTCAGTGTCCTTTTACGTCGTGAAAATATTTGGTGCAAAGCTGCAATATGATTAGTCTCTCCGTGGTTGTTACTTAAATTTTATGTAGATCACCAACTTGCAATCAATTTAACTTCTCACTGTTAATTTAGGGTAAAAGCTTTGTACTGGAACTGCCGACTTCATTATTTAGACTATATAAAGTTATCCCCTTTTGTACCCCGAATGTACTTGTATGTATAGAAATGCCTACAGATCGCAGTCTGTTAGATATCGCCGGGTTTTCGAACGGGAATTGTCATTGTAATGTCAATTGGTTGTACAACATAATTATATGGTTATACAGCTAGGGAGAATATAAAAAAAGTAAATAAGCGGTAGAATCACCCGTTCACACGAACAAAAAAGAATAAAATATACATTAAACACAAAAACTGTATACGAAATATGTTTTACATTGTCTTGTCGTTAAACTATAGATAAGAACTTGTAAGTTAATTTAATGTGTTATTTTCTTGAATGTCTGCACAAATCATCTCATGGGAGTCGTTCTGTCAGTGTCTGTTATTTCACTGGGTGACGGGACGTAACTCCAATTTTGATGTGGACGCGCCTAGAAGAGATTTGCAGCTTTGTCACGAAGAAATTTAAAGTAATTTGCAACCATTGAGGTAGGCCTAAGTGCAAGGACAGGCGTACCTGAGTAAGCTGTAAGTGCTCTTCATCTTTTTAGATGACATAACAGTTTTCTATCCAATACTAATACATGAAGGGGACAGGATAGCTTTAAATATAATACTAATTTATTTTTGTCGATGGCAAAACAAGTTCTTACATTTTATATAAATCGCTCAAAGAGAGAGAGGCAATTCGGAATTATCTCTGTCTTGCCTAAGGATCACTATTTGTGCACTGATAGGATCGAACCCGGGACCAATCCTCCGGTCCTGAGGCAAACCCGCTACAGGAAACAGTTGACAGATTTGTATTAAGGGTTAGAGTGTAGTACTTGTCTTTTCATTTGATGTCTGTCAATCCGTTGTGCCAGCTTGACTTCATGAGTTTTTTGATAATGACGTTATTGGTGATAAATAAATATACCTTTGAAAAAAATGATATTGCCAGCTTTTCAGATTCGGCCACTTGAAGCCTGCCATTTGTTTCATAATATACAATTGAAAGATACTGAAATTTAATTTCAGAATATAGTTATATGATGTAAAAATGCAGAATGCAGTACATGTATGTCAAAAAAGCATTTTGTGGCCAATGAGATATACTTCCGGTCACTGCAAGGTGATAATGTAAAGCAACTATGCATGCAGTGCCAGTTGAGCCAGAAGATCACCAGATTTCCTAGTGGCTGAGTATATGCACTCTGGTATCACTTCAGCTTCAGTGTTTTCTGTAAACCACAAGAAATCTCATTGTGTTTCCTCTCATCAGCAAGGTCAGTAATACAAGAACAATATTTGATTCACGAATAAACTATACAGAGAAATAAACGTCAGGAAAAGTAGCCTTATTTCCGGATATGGTAGAAATTCGTTGACATTTTGGATATTTTGTCTGTATACTACATGTAATTAGAGTGTTTAATAAAGGGATTGATGATTCGTGTTTTATGTAAGCCCTCTGTTCTCAATCATGCTCCGTGGTACTGTGGTTATGTATCCGATCACCGCCACCTTTCTTCTACTTTTTACTGTGTTTTGTTCTTCCAATTTTGAAATTTGATCATTTTAAAGCTCGACTTGGTTAATGCTGGGAAACATTCCTCATAATTTCATACAAACCTTTTTAGGGCTAGGTCTCACTCGTTGTAATCTCATTGGCCGAGTGAATGACCCACGTTTTGACTTTTTTCTTTTGCCAGCGGAATTTGTTCAATCGAGGATAGATATCGACAGCTCAAAATCGAACCTCCGTTTAGGAGCAAATGTCGTTCAACGCTTTCTCTATTTTAAACCGTCTTGTACGGCGGAACAAATAATTTAATAAGTTTTGGTAAGGGGACACATGAGGAACATGCGTGTGAAACTGATCAGCTGTTTAGTAGTTGATGTGATTCGAAGATTTTTCTATTTTCAGCTCTAGGGCCATTATATGCAGGAACGGTTTGACCAATGTAAGAAAACGACCATACAAGAATGGTCCATGTGAAGTTCGTTAAAAGTGGTCCAGTGGTTAAGGAGGAGGTGTCCGTTGAAGTAATTTTTGACGACGCACAGGAGATGCTTGATATTTGGCCATCACTTAAGCGTACCATTGAGCACATGGTGCTATGGTGAGCTCAAAAACCTGTGGTATAATAATAATAATAATAATAATAATAATAATAATAATAATAATAATAATATTAATGATAAATTCTTTATTTCATAAAGGTAAGCACATTAACTGAAAGTACATACATTACACTTACGAGTATTTACAATGCGGCCTTCAAACAGCAAATGAAACAATAAAACCAGATAAACAAATGGAATAAAAAGGCACATAAATGTATCAATCATTCTAATACATACACAAAAAAAACAAAAAACACATTACCTGACACACACTCTCGGATTCATGAAATAGTATTTATGGTAACAATACAATTAAAAATGAAAATCTAAAACATTAACATACATAGTATTCATATCATACAAACATGTATCACACATCCAACACATTCATATATTTATGAAAAATCATCATTTAAATAGAATTAAATTTGTTTTAGGAGTGCTATTTTCGCATTTACTTTCTTGAATACTGATGAGATTTGCATATCCCAAAAAGGAGTATTATCAATATAAATGCCTAAAACGTTTTGAGACGCAAGGTTTTCAATATGTGTACCGTTACAAATGTAATGGAAATGTTTACTTTACGGACATTTTTTATTCTGCTTTTTGATGGAACTAACATACATTTTTATTTATCTGAATGCAGTGACATGTTATTCCTAGAACACCAACTTGACACAGCATTTATACTTTCTTGGAGGTTTAATTCAATGACATTTATATTTTTGTAAGAATCATGGATTGTTGAGTCATCAGCAAAAAAAATCAATTTTAATGTTATTAGAAATAATACTTATATCATTTATGTATATAGAAAAAACAACTGACCCAGGATTGACCCTTGTAGAACTCCAGACTTCATACACATCGGTTCGGATAGTTTGTAATCTATTTTTACCCGTTGCATTTGGTTACTTAAGTAAGACTTGAAAAGAATTAAAGAGCGATGTGAAAAGTGATGCAGTTTCAGTTTAGGTATACAAAATATCGTGATCAGCCATATCGAAAGCCTTTTGTGTATCAAGGAAAACTGCACCAATGTACTTACAAGAGTGTATATCCCTAAGCCATGCGTCAATTAAACGCGTTATTGCTGTATTACAAGAATGTTTTGGTCTAAACCCAAATTGTGTTATATGTATAATGTCCGTAGATTGAAAAAATGAATTAAGTTGGTTTGCAGTGTGCCGTTCAAAGATTTAAAAAAGTGTTGGTAAGATTGATATAGGGCGATAGTTTGAAGGGTCAGTTTTCAAACCTTTTTTAAATATTTGAATTACAAATACTTCTTTCAATATAGTTACATAACAACTTAATCGTACCACATAACACATTGCATACAAACGCACTCTTATGTAAATATACATATATTTTTTCATAAATGAAGAAAACAAAGTAAACAAATAAATGATAAAATTACGTATATGTACACGTAAAACTAGTAATTCTATATCACTTGTATATACAAAACATACGTAAAATAGCTGCTCCGAAAGACTTTAGAAAATTGCTTCAGAAAATTGCCATGTATTTGCTATAAGCTGTGTTATTACACAAAACTGTGACGGTAAATACACTAAATGTTTTTGATTTTCTACATTGACCTTTACTCGGTGTGAATACATTTTTAGACGCTAGGGCAACGGCGATTCAATGAGAGCGGGGCAAATAGTCGCGTAAATAATGGTATTTTCGTAGGCATTGACTTTATGTATATACCCGCCTTACCATTACTGTTGTACATACTTGCACACCATATTTAGTATGGTTTTGTAGATACTACCAGCTCTGTTAAGGTGCTGTATGATAAATAGGAAGTGCTTTTTGAGGAAATGACATTTAATGAAAGACAACAATTGTTATTCAAATCATATATGAGGCAGTGTGGTATGAAACAAAATATTATATTTGTAAACAACATATTTGCAAAATCGCTATGCACTGTAAACGCTGGAGAACAAACTGAAACGTGGTATAAGGCATACAGGAGTACTAGTATATTGTATGTTTAACTACAACTATCCCTGAAGGTGAATTACTCCATTCCCCCTCCCACCCCACACCCCGCGCCTGACAATATAGTTGATAAAACGTACACTTATCCTATACATTGACAGTCAAATTTGGTCTAGAATGATTGCTATACCAAAGATATATGACAGTTTTCTGGAACGTTTTTAGCTGTAATTGACTGTATATAAGTACATGTATGCTGTATTAAGTGTCAAAAATGTTAAAAAAGCATGCACACTACAAAAACTTATGTAAGAATACATGTAAAACAAAATGTAGTTGGATGCAGATTTTTTTTTTTTATTCAGAAAGTATCAATTTTGGTTATAAAGTTTCTATATACAGTAAACTCCGTGTATAACGACTCCGGATATAGCGAAAATCCGGATATTAGGAACAATTTTTTTCTGCCCAATATTTTCTTTTTCTTATTTTATATGAAAATGTTATGTGGATTAACAAACTCCGGATATAAGGAAAACTATTTAATGGGCCCAAGGAGTTCGTTATAATAGGAGTTTACTGTATATATACTGATGTTCATGGTTAGCTACATGTATGTAATAGGGGTGCAATGATATGGTCAAAGCCGTATTGCGATATATTGCGATATAGCTAACTCATATTGCAATACATATTGCGATATAGTGTGATATATTTCGATGCAGCTAACTCATATTGCAATACATATTGCGATATAGTGCGATATATTGCGATACAGCTAACTCATATTGCAATACGTTTTGCGATATATTTAGTACGCAGAAACGCTAAGAAAATCGAACAGAACCAAAGCACTACCGTACAAATACAGTGCCACAAGCGAACCACAAACGATCCGGAAACTGCCAATTGAAAGCTAACTCGACTTATGGGCAAGTTATATTATATTTGTAACCAAAGAGTGGCAGAGATGGTCAAAAGTGATTTTCTTATTTATTTAAATGCAAATCAATGTGTAAATTGAGTGGCCCATTTAACTCTGAATATCGCGATACGGGAATTCGTACCGCGATACGTATCGCCCCGGCTCTGTATTGTAATATTACCGGTATATCTTTGCACCACTACTTTATAGCAATACGTTTTGCGACACTTTCACTCAGGGGACGTTCACTAGTGGATCACCGTTTTAAATACAAGCTATTTCCAAATATGTTATAATCAAGAAAATATCAAAGTGTTGTATTACATGTAAAACCACATTTTCTTGAACCTTCTGATCCAGTTGCCCATATCAGCGTCATGGATTAATTATGTTTATAAAATAATTGATCTGAATATAATCGCAAGCCTAACATTAGAATAGCAAAACTCAAGTCCCATAAATGTGCGAGTTTTTGTTTTCCCCCGTTTTTCTACATCCATTTTAAATACCACAGTCTACATTGATACCGTGTATTCTAATATATATATTGATCCAAATATTTTCTCTATGTATATTTAACTACAATGTACCTGGAACATTTATAAATTATATATCCAAAATGAACGAAACTCAAATTTAGATGATATAGTTATATACAAACTACTGAACCATTCACACATTATTAAGTAGTTTACAGATGCGACATAAAGTGTCGCAGTTAGCAATTCTGAAATATGTTAATATATTCATACAGAAATACACAATTATGTTATATTCATGAACAATTAAGCACACTATATATTCCCATAATAAATTGTATTGTACATAAACCTGTTCGACCAAAATAAGGCGCGAAAATAAAAGTCACATAAGAAAAATTAGCTATGATTAGATTCGCTGAAGTTTAGCAAGAGCCGAAATTTGCAAGTTTGCCGTACGCCAACCCCCTCCCCCCCAAAAAAAGCACCCAACAAAACACTACAATGTACGGGTATTGGTACCCACCGCTGCGCCTTTGAAATGCAACAATGATGTATCATTACTTTTGCAGACGATAAGATCATTAAATCAATATGGTCAATAAATCAACCCATGTTAAAGCACAGGAATTATTAATATACATGTAATTTCAGATCTTTAAATGAGATTGAAATGAGGTATCATCATGGTTTTTTCTCGATAAGAATCTATATTTAAGAATCTGAAACAAAACCTGGCATACTTTTCAAAGTTTCATTTAATATGCAACTACCACAAGTTATGATGTAAAATTTGCGAAAAGCGTACGACGTCAACAAAGGCGCCAAAAAGGCCCATGTCCTTGAAACTTCACAAGACTTCAGTCAGATTCGTACTATATTGATACCGCACTATTTAACTATTTGAAGACGAGAGGTCTTGTATCATAAACTACGATATTTTATTTCTTTTTCTCTTCAAAATGTGTAAATAAATGCTAAATATTATATGATATCAGAACATACTAGTTTTTTAAATGTTCAGTGGTGACAGAGCTAACTCAATTCTGCAAGATTTGTATCAGTCGTGTTACGCGTAACACGAATTCTTGCTGTATGCCTCTGGAAAAAAGTGGAGTAGAGAGTCTTCACCTTGCTGTTGAAGACGAATGAAATGAAAATAAACACACCTTGTAAGGCATTGACACCTGAGGCTACGAACGAAAACCATGCCAACTGTGCAACATTATCGATAACTAAAAGAGGCCATGTCACACCCACAATAGCACACAGTTTTAGGCAAATATAGAAATTGTTACGTTCGTGTGTGCTTTGAACGCGTTTTGCTGTCCTTATTTTGTGAAATGCCGTAGCAAAGAAGATGATATTTGACACAAATATTACACATGAAGGAATCAGAAAAGTGCCTACAAAGACATAAAAATCTGAAATGAAGCAAACGTTCTCGCCGTATCCTAACTTAGATCCTTTTGTAAGGTTTACCAAGACCGATATCAATACACCAACCAATGGTAAAGAACTGATATAAATAAGGTACTTGACAAACAAGAAACGACCGGACGGTCTGTTTAATGTGTCTTTGAATACAAATATTTTAAAAGTGTGAAATGAACACACGTTCATTGCACAGAATGATGCCAGCCAACTGTAGTGGATACCTATTCCTATAATTTTGCACAAAAGTTTCTCCTTGGAAACATCTAGACCAAACTGTAAAAGCCCTTGGGAACAAAACAAAAATACGCAGAGTGTCATTATAGACTGTCCGGGAATAGTTCGTAGGGACGAAAAGAGAGAATAAGTGACAATTGTCAGTAAAAGGCATCCCATTGACACTAGTGAACACACTAAATCAAAAACATAAAATATTGACTCTATAGTTACAGTTCCAGTACATGTTACTTTTTGAACAGATTGAGTCTTCATATTCTTTCTATTAAAGTCTTCATAGCAGATTGCAACGTTTTGTTCTGATAACGCGTACTCGTGAAATGCGAATGTAAGATTCCTCTCTTTGATATAGATATCTCCAGTTTCTAGATTAAGGGAAGTTTCGCTCAAGTTGAACTTTACTTGCGGACATATATAAAATCTGTCAATCAATATAACCCAGGGTGTTACAATTCGGGGACTGATGTCTGAAAAGACATTGAACTTATCCCTATTACTTCCCGAAATGAAATTTAGTGACCAAGCGATTCCTTGTATGTCCGAAATATTGCGTATTTCATAAGTATTATCCTGTGCTTTAACAAGAGAAGTCTGAACTGAAGCAATGTTTTCTGTGTACGTGATCTGTATATGGACATGCACATGGATTGGTCCAATACTAGTAATGTCAAAAAAACTCTCTGTGTTGGAACTTACAGTGTCATACATAGTTCCATGATGAGCTCGGAAACCATATTTAGCAGGAAGACATTTTTTGCCTGCCGTATATAAAGTGGTTTCTTGAAAAGGTCCTGTGATGATATCCAAAACTCGTGAACATAACTCATCTAAGTCAATTATTATTGATGTGTTTCCTTCATCTTTAGTGGAAATGTTCTTTGGCTTTCCAGAAAGATGTCGCAGTTTGAAGTCTATCTGATACTGCAGGTCTGATGCTGAATTCAACACTGGTACACAAGTGTTGTTAAAAAGTTGAAATCCACCATTGCAATACAGGAAACTACATTGTTTCTATAATTATAGATACATATTAAGTTAATTGAAGGTGCTTAAATGTTTAATTTTCCTATCTTAGAAAAACCGCCATGTGTTAAACATTTGTATTACTAGACATTATGTACATAATTTGTGATTTAATACACAAGTAAGATGGTACACATGTAAAATATTTAGTATAGGTTTAATTCAAGCTGGTTGCTTCGTGTACACAACAGTTCAGGTAATACTGCTTTCGAATTATACAATGTATATAATTATATTTTTCGTGATACGCCAAGTGTTTTATTATTTTGCATTGTTTGATCATGTTAAAAAGCGTTAAAACTTTTAACAATTACTGTAAATATAGGAATAACTGTTTTGTAGTTTTGATGATTATATGCGGTTTTTAATGGTCGCAAATATTTTAACGGCGATGGCGTTAGCCGGAGCTGTTTAAATTGTTAGCGACCATTAAAACCGTATAAACGGTCGCAAATATCAAAATCACTAAATAGTTAACCCTTTTCTAATTCACAATATGTTTAAATGCAATAATTAATACGCCGTTCGATTTTTGGGACTATATAAAAGTTAATTAATAGTCGCAAATTTAAACGACGTCACCAATCAGAAACGACGTTACATCGGTACTGCGTTAGAATCGACGTTGAATAGTCTATACATAGCAGTATCTGTTATTGTCTAGCGAGTATTACGCATGTTGTGTAATTAAAATAGCATTTTTCTACGGTCAAAACGATTCTGCAGTGGATAAAATTATTCTTTCTGTTTAGGGTATCAAATATGCCATCAGATATATTACAGAATTGCACAGTGATTCTTTGACTCAAAACACGTATAACGTTGCAATGGTAAAATACGTTTGTAAATTTGTAATAGCCCACATGAGACTAGCATTTAAATGTTTCGGAATATTGTACATTTTTGAAACAAGAAAGTTTTAAACAAATTAACATGTTTGTAGAAGGTATCAGGATAAAATGTTTAACTTCAAGATCGATGCAAATATCGTTAAAGACTTTTATCACCAATCTAAAGAGGAAGTGATTGCAAATTTTAATTTTCTGGCACTTCAAAAAGTACTGTTAATTTGGGAATGTTCGCGGGACGAAAATTGCGCGATTTGTGTGCAGACAGACATATTCGCGAATTTCATAATCGCGAAAGGATAATTCTCTAATAGTAAATTAGCGAAGTCGGAAATTCGCGAAAATAGCGAAAATTAAATTATCGCGAATATTACCCAATGTACAGTACTCTTTTACGAGAGATGTTAAAAAATACTAGTAATGCTTATTGGCAAGTTTTTTTTAATTAATCACGAACAATTATTAATTTCATCTTAAGCCATTAAATAAGTGTAATCAATTCATAGACAATTGATATACATGTACACTATAAATGCAGGCAGTCGCACTGGGGTTCGACACATGTTCATGTTCTTTGGTTTTGACTTTCCAACATCGTAGTTTCGACTTTTTCAAAATCGTAGTTTCGACTATTTACCTTCGTACTTTGAACTTCTTTCCACTTTCTATCATCGTAGTTTCGACTTTTCGACATCTAAATTTATATCTTAATTGTAATCCTAGTAAAACGCTGCTAGTTTCTATCAAATTGATTAAGTATTGTTCGCTGCTACATGTCTTTTGGTCAATGGTGATGCATGTATACCACGGTCATATCGTTGACCATTGTTCTACACTAGTAAACATCTAATGATTTTTCAACACTTGTAAGCATATGGCAGAATTAGAACCATCGGCAGAGCGCACTCACGGCTAGAAAATCATATAGAACATAGAAGGACACTTTCACCTTTTCTAAAACTGTGAAAACACTATAAAAGATAAATTCGCTGTGCAAACGGTTTTAAAAAGTTAAATATCTTGACTTGACAAATATATTAATGATTTTAAAATATTTTGAAAATGAATTAGTCTGTTTGGGTGATTTTGCAAGTGACTTGTATTTTATATGAAATAAAGAACAAACGCGCGAAGATGATCATTTTCTAAGTCAAATATCCAGTCACAGAAATAAGTTTTTGTACCTGTGCAAACGGATTCATAAAGCACAATAACTAATCTTTTAATATATATTTATATTATACATATCCAAAAATAATTAGTTTGTTTTAGAATTGTTTTCATTTAATACACAATCTTTCATATCGCTCGGAAATTGCCGAGCAGTTCCGATCATTTCCGTAACTTCAGAAAAATCTTAAGAAGGAATGCACATAGCAGACGAATTTATGCGTGTATATTTTGTTATGTTAATGTATGCCGGAAAGATGATATGTTATGTAAAATACAAACTATAACATTAAATGTACACCGCGAAGAACACATTACGTCAATTATAATGAAATAAAACATAGAACTACTAAAAAGGCGGCGTGCGACGATCAATCTCATAATCTTAATAATTGGTAATTGGCATACATGAACATTTATGCAACTTGGTCTAGGTGTGTCAGAAAATTAAATTACACCACTGATTTTTTTACTAAGCATTTAGCTTAACCGGTCATTGTAAACTTGAAGATTGCTATTTGTTGAAATAGCTTTTGAAATATTACTGAAACACTGACAGGTGTTAGTAAGATTTCTCAGGTGTCAGTTTATACTATGCATATGAGAAAGAGTTAAATATACATGTAAAGATCACATTTTTACTATTACGATACAGCCAAAGACAAACCGAAGTAATTTTCAAAATTGTGTTTAAAACAGATCTTCAAATTGACTGCTTTTATAAATATGTTACGGTCACTTTCTTAATTACATAGAATTAACAAGTGCATTGACACGCTGAACATTGCCCAAGGCCCCGCTTAAATAATATATATTGACCGAGATGTCACTGCAAAACTATCCTAAAGTGTGCTAACTTAGTACGATTTAGATCCGTATTGCACCACACCCTCGGGGTGTTAATGTTATCCGTGTTAATTGCATTGTATTGATATGCTGTACACCAAATTTAAAAAGCCGGGAAGTCAAACAGACTGAAGTTTTGCCCTTTTTTAAACTAATATATTTAGTTTTGATATTTTACAGTTTGAAACTTTTATGAAGAATAAATGGTCATATACTTATTTACAAATCAAGCATATTATATTTGAAGACCTAAACATTAACTACACATTATATAAATCGATGATTAAGAACTTTTACTTAAATGGTTATGGATTTCATGGCAAATACCTTTTTTATCTTTATTTTAAATAACCAGTACATTTTAACCAACAAGAAATGAAACATGTAGTTTTACTTGTTATGTCAGTTAATGCGGTTTATCACTATGGGAGAAAATGAAATTTCTTTCAAAAAATATTTTGTTGTTTCCTTTTATGGATGCAAAAGATATTTTTGCGCTAGCTTTAGCAATTCTGCAATAAATTCGTTACAAAATACCAAATAGCCCCAGGCTGAAATAATGTGCACTTGCGGGATAATCCCAGGATTTCCGTTCATTTCCGGATGCATACGAATTCAGTATCAGCTTCGGTGACCGATAGCAAAATCCGATATCGATTTTTGAAATGAAATTTCTGATTGGTCTAGTTCTGCCATATGTTGAAGAAAATTTGAACTGTTTGCTTATGATTATCAAAATGAAGATTATCGAATTCTTTCTAAATAACAAACTCATAACAATGTCAAAAATAAATTCCATTAGACCGAATTCATCTGCATGAGGCACTTCTTGTGACCATATATAAAGTTTGGGTCAATTCCCCACTTTGTCAAAACAAACTAGGGACAAGCGCATAAACAAACGGACTGTTCGAGACATAACTACACATGTGGAAGACGCGGATTGTCAGTTTCTCGAGCACCAACGCTGTCTGTTCATAAATACCGTTTCACAGAGACTGACGTGACACGATAGGCAGCGATCTCCCTTAAATGTCGATAGAAACACAAACTCTTTCGCTTTATATGCCGTAAAGAAAAGAGTAGTGGTCTAAACACATAGAGGATAATTGTTGGTTTCGGTGTAAGATCACGTTATAATTTCACCGAGTGGGCACCAAAAGTGATATTTTCACGAGTGGCGCAGCCACGAGTGAAAATAACAACTTTTGGTGTTCACGAGTGAAATTAACGTGATCTTACACCGATACCAACAATTTTTCTGTTTATTTTATGATTAAAACTTAACTTTTATTGAGTTTGTTTCTATAAAATATCGAAAATCGCGGGAAACGTCATTAAAAAACATAGCGCAAATGACGTCATTTTAACGACGTCATCGTCGCATGGTTTCCAGCATTAATGACGCTCAGTATACTTTTTGATGTAAATCCGGGTTAAAGATTGCAAAAACAGTGAAAAATAAAAATGGTAATCCACTGTTTCAAAACTGTGGATTATCACTTTTATTTCACTGAGAAAACTCTATAATTCACTGGAAAACATAAAATAAATATTAATTTATCTTTCTGTCTCTCTTTAACAAACATCTTTGCATAGATTCTTTACTTACTATGAGATTTTCAAGAAATAATCTCTTTTTCTCAGAATAGTAAGGTTATGTTTGCCAAACCACATATTACAATGTACTACTTGTTCTTGCATACATTTATACAACAATTGTATGTACTCATCTGTGAAAAGTTTATGTAATCATGTTAGATTACAGTTCGAGGAAAAGCCAAACTATAAAAGTTATACATTACCATGCTATGATCAAAGGTTCCCGAAGAGCACTGTGGTATTTTCTCTGGCTTGGGTTTTAAAACCATGCGTTCAAAATCATCACGTGACAACGAGAATATATATCTGTACCTACCAATATGACCAGCGTCCCTCCGTAGTATGTTAATACGAAAATCAATCTACAATTGAATTAAAATGTAGACTTCATTACACTTGAACTATAATGTAAATGTTTACGCATTTACTGCCCTTGAGGAGCCAATGATTATAATTCCCAGTACTCTCTATGAAGAAATATTAGCGCCCGTTTTATACTGGCGATCACCATCGTTTCACTCCAGTTCCCGATATACACGAAATGGTTTTAAATCGGCGGATGTGCGATGATGATCAAATTTTTTACAATATACTTTATAAAGATTTACTTCAAATGCACTTTGGTCAAAATATATTAAAATTGTTACAATGTATACATGTCTATGTATACATGTAATTGCGCTAGTTAAAGTAAAATTTATTTATCTTTTTCATTGTAAATGCTAACACTATTATTTGTACATTTCTATAGATTTTTTCTTTTTATTTTTCAAAGTATCATCACTGCGGATGAACGACCATCGGATATTGGCTCTAATTTGAGCACATATAATTATTTTTCGCGCGGAACGTGTTACAATTGGGGTAAGCTAAATTCTGATTTTACTGTGATATATATTTTACTTATTATTTTGTGTTTATTTGTGTGTTATTTAATACTTCAATGACTTTCCCAGCCCAGTGTATTCCCGAGCTGTAAATAATGTAGGTTAATATGTTAAAATACCACAAAAAAGATGGCCTGCTCACTTGAAAAGTTCAGCCGCTGGAAACGTTTACCGTTTTATTTCGCAAATGTGCATAGATGTATATAACCTGAATTGAGCCATTTATTTGCCCAAGTTCCTGGCATAGGTATTTAAAATTTTATCAACGACCGTTATTTACAAATGCATGGGCCAAAATATTGATAAAATATAACTCGAGTTAGTGTACTGGGTATTGTTTATTTTGCTTGTTGGTGTACGTACTGGAGTATTGATACAAACGTGTTCTGAGTATTGTGCACTAAAAGTGAGTAATCGAAATATTCTGCTGCTTTTTAAGCGTTTTATTAGCTCATCTGAGCACAAAATGCCCAAGGTGAGTTCTGTGATCGCCTAGTGTCCGTCGTCTGTCTGTCTGTCGTCTGTGCACATTTAACCTTGTGTATGCAATAGAGGCTGCATTTTTCACTGGATATTCATGCAACTTGGTCAGTATGACTGCCGTGATGCAGTCTAGATCGAGTGTGAATATGGGTCATCTGGTTTTCAATAGAGGTTGCATTTTCATTCTTTATGGACTTAGTCAGTATGATTGTCTTGTTGAAATCTAGGTCGACTTCGAATATGGATCACCTGGGGTAAAACACTAGGTCACGGGGTCAAATCATAGAAAAACCTTATGTATGCCATTTTCATTGGATCTTCATGGAACTTGGTCAGTATGATTGTCCTGATGAAATTTAGGTCGTGCTCAAATGCAGGTAATCTGGGGTCAAAAACTAGGTCACCCACTTAAAAGCCTTGTCTATGCTATTCAGATGACATTTACAACCCAATCATCATGTAAATTGGTCGGAAGGTTTGTCTTGTCAAGGTCAAAGAGAATTGTGTTGATGATATAGAGTTTAGGGTGGAAATTTGGTCACATATTGTTATAAGTAGGTCTCAGGTGAGCGATATAGGGGCCATCTTCGCCCTCTTGCTTGATATTGTTGGTAACATGTATACCAAGGTTCTATCCTTTACTTGCTTCGATTTAATTTTCCGACCTAATAAGATAAGCTACAATCTTTAAACTTACTAGTAACGAAGATATTTGGATAGAAGATGTGGCAGAGAGTTCCCTAATTTTCACTACCCAGAACGAAACACCACATTTTATTTTACAACGTTTATGTTTTTTAGACCTATGTTTACTAATTGTAGATAACATGAAAAGTCACTTCATGTCCACCTCATTGGACGGGTAGTGCAGTACTGCATAGCATATGCATTTGCATGCGATATTGTTGATTTTAAAGTGAATCTCTTTAAAATATAGATGTACAGCCGACTCTCGAAAACTCGAACACCCTCGGGGAAGCAAAATTTGTTAGAATTTTCGGTATTTCGCACTTTCCGGAGTGAGCATGTCGGCCATATTGGAGATGGTACTAAAGACCGTTCTGTAAGAACGCCGTTCTGTCTAGAGTGAAGTGTACTAAAACCTGTGTAGGAACGTACTCGATTACTCAGTTTTAGATCTTAAACCTTTCTCAACTTCTAAGATTGCTTCATATTTCGTCTCGATAGTCTTCTGTTCTGTCTTTCTCTTCACTCTTTGTTTTCCTGTCGCCGACTTGGCTATTCTCCCGTTTCCGGGCCCTTCACCAAGTTGCTCAGCGAAATTAATTTTCCCCGAATTCGCCAACCTGGCTATTCCCCCATAACTGGGATCTTCACCAGGTTGCTCGACGTTAGAACTTTGTACACTATGTTCTGACATAATTGTGAGATTGACATTGAAAAATCTAGATTTTATATAGCTTTATTGAATATGAAACAATTAACTCATTTCATGACAGGCGAACGATTGCCACAAACATAATCATAAGTGTTAGCACGCGCGGCAAACAAATACACATATCCTCGATTATTACCATGTGACGTCATTTACTCAATCAAGCTGGCACCTGCTCAATTTTCACGAGGTGTGAAAAACATGCGGCCGGCTGATTGATCAATTAACGAACGACACTGTTCGAACTTTCCGGAGTTATTCACACTATTTTATTAATGAGCGGACAATAATATCAGTTCGAAAGTTCCGATTATCCGGGTTCCGATTAACCGTAGTAGAACATATTGAATTTAGAAAGAAAAAATTAGGGACCCGAAAATGTGTTGGAATAATCGGGGGTGTTCCAATTATCCGGGTTCGAACTTTCGAGAGTCGACTGTAATTGTTACATGTGTGTTCAATACTCAAAACGCCAGAGAAAACATTCACTTACACAGTATAAATCATTAATGTTTAATAAAACTTGTGCAAAGGAACACATTTCCTGATTCTACATCTTTAACTTATAACAAATAAACACATTTGCCGTTTCCAATAAAATATTTTTCCCTCATAACTTGATGCAATACTCAGTATAGTGATTCGCTCATTTCGTCAATACTCAGTACACTTTTCACCAATACATAGTACAGTAATTGAAATGTTTCAGGACTCGTATCTTCGTTATACTTTCATCGAAACGGATGAAATTTGGAACATTTATATTTGTCTTTTGGCAAATGAATAGCCTCATTCATATTATTCACATATTAATGTTTTCCCAAATATAACCGCAGAATTTTCCAACGGTCGAGATTTTTCGAGTGAGCACGCAAACGTTTTTGGATATTTTCAACATTTCAACGTTTAAAACATTGGGCTTGGATAGTCATTAAAGTGTCTAAAAACACACAAATAAACACAAAATGATATGCATTAGAGTGAAAATCGGGTTTAAACTTACCCCAGTTGTAACACGTTCCTCGCGAAACTAATTATCTATGCTCAATTTCGAGCAAATATCCGGTGGTCGTTCATTCGCAGTGATCATGTTAATTCATTATTATGTCTATTAATTGAGGCAAAATTCATTAGATATCAACATACGATCTAACAACAATAAAAATAGTTAAATGTAACCGTTTCATAGTAAAGTATTGTATATTCAACATACCAGCTGCCATGGCGGTAGATTACAGTCAGAACAGTACATATTTTTAAACGGAAACCATCTTTGATTGAACTCCGTCACGCTACAAAGCTCCTCAAGATCTTCATTATGCACGTGCCTATTTAACAAACACTTGGATGTTATGCTACTGAAATCAACCTCAGTTAATGGTACATCAGGATTGCATAAGAAGCATGCAAAGTTTTTGTAGACACTGTTTTCAACTCGATACTCTGGCAACGATAAGATATTTTCATCCTCACCTTCACACACGTGGTTGAGAAGTTCATCTCCGTCTTTCAAATTTCCAGTCTGGTTACATGTGGAATAGACTGATTTTACAATTTCATTTACATCCTCTTCATAAACATTTATCCACCTTATATCTTTTGTTCCGGGCTTGGCGTGATGATCTCGGACATACTCTTCTCCGCCCCTTAGACCAGCTTTAGAATCGTCATACTTTTTCTTGCAGTTTCTACTTTCTGAAGGCACGAAAAAGACTTTATTACAGAAATGATTGACTGCGTCTAACAGCTGAAACGTACTTGTAAACAGTTCGTGTTCAATGTATGCATCACATAACACTTGAAACCATACGTATATATCAGATATGTTATTGTTACATACATAACAGTAGACATTTTTGTATGAGATACCTGAAAGCATCGTAACAGGAATGGAAGTAAGAATGTCAGCTTGTTCTCCGAATGACGAACACTTCTCCGCCCAAACCGTGTTTATATATTTAACCTTGCATTTGTCTATAACTTTAAAACCGCTACCAGGGACATACGACGGTAATGATTGGTAATTTGTCACACCTCGTTTGAAAACTGAGGTTTTTTGTAGGGAAGCCAACCCTTGCGGATCAAAACATGAATACGGTTTCTCCTTAAAGATTAAATCTGGGCAACAGTTCTCATATTCTGCACATAATCCGTCACAAGAACATCGGCCACACACAGGGTTGCCATAAGTTTTGTTTGTGTGGTTTGTTGATGCATTACAAACAGTTTTTGTGCCACAAACAGAAATGTAGCTCTCTCTCAGTTTATCTAATTCTTTAAAATTTTCAACCACCTCAGCTTTCGTGTAAAACATACCTCCAAAGTTGCCATGTTGAAACGTTTCATTGAATGCGTCTATGAGAAAATGTTTCATACTAAGAGTTTTATTTTGACCCCGAACTAAAATAGTAAACGATAACTCTGTTCCGTATTTTAAAAGGCTGTTTGTTTCGGACACATTTACAAAACCATAGTCACTTGTTGTATATAAAAACTTTGAATCTTGATTACAGGCATAACAGAAAATGTTCTTGAAAGGTTTTAGTCGGGCTGATGTTGGAAGTGATTCACAGGCTTCGTGAATATTACTATGTGTCAAGTTTGTTGCACCACGGCAGTTGTCAATTAATGAAATATTTTGAATATTGGCAATGCTAGGATTGCAAATGTAGCAGAACACATTCTTGAACTCTTTGTAAGGTAACAGCAAATTTTCACAAGCCCATTTTATATCCGCATCATACAATTCCCACAGACCTGTTATATTGCATCTGTTTACATACGTTCTGATTTTGGGATTGTTGTCTTTGCACTCAGCGGTCGAACTAAAAATGTTTGCTGAATGCGGAGGTGGTTTTAAATATATTTCACAATTGTACTGTTTGAGAGTATTATGCATTTCGGTAAGCGATGTAACGCTAGACAAAATCTCTTGAAATCCTTTATGATAATTATTCGGCGAATCACATTCCGTTTTTATTCCCCAAGGAATGCATTCGCTTTGCAATTCTTCGTTGCAAAATGCGCAATACTTATTCTTGAAAATCAGTCCCGATGTTTCCGAAGTACAAGGACTAACAGTAGATGCACATAGTTCAATCATTGTCGTATTTTCATGATATTTGTCAAGGCATTTTGTAATCATAAAGTAAGATCTACCATGTGGGTTGAAGTACCGTGGGTCAAGGAAAAGTGTCGTATTAATACATTCGAGATCAAAATATCCAAGGTGAGTTGCGGGACAGCAATTGCGGTTCATATAGGTAAGACACCTTGTGCCACAGGAACAGACTTTACACTCTGAAACAGAAAATGTTACGTCAGTATTCATTTGCAGTACATCAAAATTTACCAATGTGTTTGGAGGGTGACAGCATGTATTTTGGATACATTATTGGTATTTATTTGCAGTGTGTCAGCATTGTTTATTGACTCACGTAACACTAAGCAACAAATTCCAACAATCAAATATTTATTTCAGTAACTCTGCTGTTCAGTTCATAATTATTAAGAATATTAACTAGCCAGGAATATCAAAATTACTAAAGCCGATGTCTTAATGGAGGTATGGAGGTATGGAGGTATGTGACCGGTAAATGGTTCACGTAGATCAATGGTGGCTAAAGTTGAACCGATTTGAAGTTAGAGTGCCTTGAATAGACGGACTTGTCGTGTTGATGCTTTTAATTAACTGTGCTATATAAATGTAAAACACTGTACGTAATGATTAGTCGATGTGTCTCCCTCGAGGAAAAATGTAATCGGAAAGGACGATGGCGCCACAAGTTAAACCCATTAATCGCCTCTGCTCGCAAAACAATATACGTTATTGGCATATCACCATAACGGTCATTAAATTGCAATACATCAGTATTTATTTGCAACATACATAACATCAACATTTATAACAATGTATATAGAGGATATTTGTTTGTTTTGAGTGGATATAAAATATCTCTTTACGAAAAGTGATATAATTTTAATATTTTCAAGAGCGCAAGCGCGACTGAAAAAGTGAAAATTTTATCACTTTGAGTTAAGAGATATTCCATATCCATACAAAACAAACAAATCTTTTTATTTCACGTTGTGCATCATAAGATAGCTACATTATGTACATGTACCACTGAAAAAGTAGTTCCGGCAGACCTATTTCACCACACTGTGACTGATATTAGATCTGTATCACCACTGATGAAATATGAAAATATTTTACTAATTTAACACAGTATTTCATTAGTTACCATATAATAAAAATTTTTTTTTGCATGAGATGTGTAGTAGCCAGGGACTTTAGCACTGTATAAAATATGTTTCAATCATATGCGACTTTGAGACCAAAAAATGCACGTATATAATTTGTATTAAAACTGTACCTGGATTTATTTTTCCTATGGTTCCGTTTGAAAAAAACTTCTTGTCAATTTCGATACCACACGTGTCTTGTAGGGGACAAATCAGTGCGTACTCTTCCAAGAGCTTTTTCAAATTGATCCTTCTACCGGCGCGTTGTGTTAAAAGCTTTTCTGTGAAATACTCTTTACTTGTCTCTGTATCATTCTGTAAATTCGTTAACAACAAAAATAATATCAAACAGGGAATGCCACGTACCAAAAACGCAGCCTCCCCAAAACGAGCCCCACAGCACCCAGAAGTGCACAGACACAGACACAGACACAGACACAGACACAGACACAGACACACACACACACACACACACACACACACACACACACACACACACACACACACACACACACACATACACTACCAACACACACTCATAATAATCCGCCACAGAGTAATTATCTACATTTTCTATGATATCTGTACTGAACTCTTTACTTTTCTCTGTATCAATTTGTAAATTCGTTAAAGTAAGATTTACTTCATAATAATCCGCCACAGAGTAATTATTTACATTTTCTATGATATCTGTACTGAAATTTCCGAAGACTATCACAATGAACTGAAACACCAAGAAAAGATGGCACAATTCAGTAATCTTTAGTTTTCTCTTTTCCATTTTTTAAGCTCCAAGGACACTGTTTGGTTTACAAATTTTGTCCCTTTATTGCTCTGCTCGTACTATTTTCAGCTGCATATATATTGTGTTTAACTCTGTACTTTTTTTCAGAAACAGAATTACGTAAGTGTTCCTTATGGGATAGATCTTTATCGAAATTGACATGTTAAATGTCAAGCTCATTAGTCATTAACAGCAAATATGAGTGATCATGCAAAAAAAGACCATTTTCAGTAATTGCTAGACAGTCTCTAACTCCGCATATTTTACATATCTGGTTGAAAAATACATTTTTTCCGCCTGTGGGAAAAATAACCTTGTTGGCGCAGAAGCAACGCGAATAAAAGCTGACATTGAAGCATTGTTAGACAAAAAAATTGGAAAAAAGACGCTGTTTAAAAAGGAACATAACATGTAAAACTCGAAATGGAGAGGTTAAGTAAGCTACATGTAACGAATGCTGACAGTGTAGCAGAAGTGTACAGGAAAGATGTATTTCAGCGAAATGAATACATTTCTAGGAAAATGTGTCAAAACAACGAGCGATACTTAAAACCGGATGAAGAACAATTCAGCAAACCTTTGGAAATTTCAGTCATACATATCAGAAGATTCAGCCTCGCAAGAATATTAAGATTCATTTACACAGGCGGACGACGGGATCAGCAAAATGTAGATAGAGATAGAGGTTTCATGTTTTCTAGCCGACACAAGTGAAGTTATAATCTTTTGAACTTTAAACTTAATGAAATAGAGAAATGATCTTGAAAACTGTTCTGAAAACTGAAAAATAATGTGAACTTGATAATAAAATCACTTTTGATTTAGACAAAATAGAGGCACTAACTCTTTAGGACAAGATGAATGTATAATAATTCAAAAGCAAATAAAGGTTGTGGTATTGTTCTAAATATTGGAGATTTTTATTAAACAAGTTGGTAATGCTTAGAGATGGGTCTTGCTACAGATCTATACCTAAAACTAATAGAAAAAAACATAGTTGCTAAAACGAGATGTAACAATGGTCACAAATTACACTAAACAAGAAATAGAATTTTATGCAAAACGTACTTAATCTGGATAACAAGGCTAGTAGATTTTACATGTAACATACAATGCATGAAGCTAAATTATCAAGAAAGTTTGTAATGAACACAGTTCTTAATGCAGTGAAATATCAGATCCGCTAGATTAACCATTTCGGCAATTAGCTCCTTCTCCACAGAGTGAGATCAGTCGGTTATCTTGTAGATATAGTACTTGAGAGTACATATGATATTGGTTTTCTTAATTACATACCAAAACAAACCATATCATTTTGGTTAGATAAACATCCAATAATATCCGAGCGAATTCAATAAGGCATTTCCTATTGAAGAATTGCAAATATCTTTTTAAAAACTACAACTTTACATTCAATGCACGATAACAAAACCATTCTATTGTCGCTCCTAGAACTCAATACATGCAGACATTAAATGCAAAATGCAACAGAGAGTTACTAAAGAAAGCGAAACTTTGATAACAACTGACATGTATATTAACTAGAGCTATCACTAAATGTGATTAATACCCCCGAAAGACTGCTTAATAAACTGAGGAAGTTCGTAGTAACAGAATACCTTGCAAAAAACCCCCACTAAAATAGAGATATTGTTCTTGGTAATAACTCTGTAATTAGAGTAGTTAGAGTTATGGTTCTTGTACACTGCACTTCCTCTCATTGTGCTGGACCATTGTATGAAGTTGTATGAAGTTGTATTGCATTCAAACCAGTATTTTTCAAGTTCTGCTCTGTGACAAGGAAAAGTAAAAATGGGCAATAACTCATTACATACTCAAGATAGAGTTATGGTTCCTGTACACTGTACTTCCTCTCCTTGTGCTAGACCATTGTATGAAGTTGTATTGAATTCCAATCGGTAGTTTTCAAGAAATGCTCCGGACAAGGAAAAATAACAAAGGGAAATAACTCTGTATTGAGTGAAGAAAGAGTTATTGTACCTGTGTACTGCACTTCCTCTCAATGTACTTGACCACTGTATGAAGTTGTATTGAATTCCAACCGGTAGTTTTCAAGTTATGCTCCGGACAAGGAAAAGTAACAAAGGGCAATAACTCTGTAAATACTCAAGATAGAGTTATGGTTCTTTTACACTGCATTTTCTCTTATTGTGATTGACCATTGTATGAAGTTGTTTTGAATTCAAACCAGTAGTTTTCAAGTTATGCTCCGGACAAGGAAAAGTAACAAAGGGCAATAACTCTTAAATGAGTCAAAAAAGAGTTATGGTTCCTGTGCACTGCACTTCCTATCAATGTGCTAGACCATTGTATGAAGTTGTATTGAATTCAAACCAGTAGATTTTAAGTTATGCTCCGGACAAGGAAATGTACCAAAGGGCAATAACTCTGTAATTACTAAAGATAGAGTTATGGTTCTTGTGCACTGCACTTTCTCTTATTGTGATTGACCATTGTATGAAGTTGTTTTGAATTCAAACCAGTAGTTTTCAAGTTATGCTCCGGACAAGGAAAAGTAACAAAGGGCAATAACTCTGTAATTAGTCAAGATGGAGTTATGGTTCTTGTGCACTGCACTTCCTCTCAATGTGCTTGACCATTATGAAGTTGTATTGAATTCCAGCTAGTGGTTTTCAAGTTATGTTCCGTACAAGGAAAATGCAACGGACCGCCTGACCGACCGACCGACCGACCGACCGACCACCGGGTGACTCCTATATACCCCCCTAAACTTCGTTTCGGGGGTATAAAAAGGAACTGATCCTAAACAATATCTCAATACTTTTCATTAAAGAATATAAGGACTGTACTGTTAGAAAATAGAATATACTTTAATATGTAATAGGTGTAAAGAATTTGATACCGTTCACCAGGAAAGGAAACAGAAGGACAGTACAATACCAACAAATAAGAGCCCCGTAAACAAGGAAATTTTTGTTAAAGTCCCAGGAGCACAATTACAAGTAGCTCTTATTTTACCAAGAAAGATGTCTTACAGGCGGAAATGACCTTTATTTGTACCAACACTATTTTTAACATTGCTATTTAAATCAATAAGTACATGTTAAAAATATAGCGCAGTGTTTTTTTAATGCTACTGTAAACAATACAAAAGCCTTTCTGGCAACTCATTCTTGTGAAGAAACGACTTTAATACGAAAGAGAAGCATATGTCAACACTGTTTTAGATTGAATAGAGCATGGCTCCACCATTATTCAATCAATATATTTAT
This sequence comes from Saxidomus purpurata, assembly GCA_022818135.1. Taxonomy (NCBI): domain Eukaryota; kingdom Metazoa; phylum Mollusca; class Bivalvia; order Venerida; family Veneridae; genus Saxidomus; species Saxidomus purpurata. The sequence goes on along the minus strand of JAFMSR010000009.1, from coordinate 42,366,498 downwards.
ATTTCTATATCAGAATATTCAATGTGTGTACACCTTTAGTGAAAACTAATAAAGGACCATATCTATTCCATATTTCCTTTTCAGGATTTCCATAGTTATTATGTTTATGTTTCAGCTAGGTTATTTCGACATTTTTAATCCGAAACGAGACCATAATTGATGCTGTCATCATTTTTGACTTTATGTACACACATAAACACATAATTGCTATACAATTTTACATATTTCATAATTTGCCCTTCTGATAAGAGAAACCGATTGTCAAAGACACACACAAAATACGGTGGTGAAATATATTTCCTTCCTTTTTTCTGAAAGCTAATATTTGATAAAATGTATCTGTTTTCCAAATTGTTGAACTGTTCTTAAAAGGTTTTAGGCCGGTGAACTCAGAACATGATTATTGGAATTCCTATTTGTAAAGACGTGAAAGTTATTATCGCCGAGGACAAATGAGGACATCTCACCTTTAACATTGAATAGAAGCACAAATTATTCTGCCTCAAAGGGATTTAATTTCCCTCACTCCAAATCTTATAATGAAGGGGTCTGGTTGCGCGGTCCATCCTTCTCCAACCCCTACGCCAATGCAGACGTAAAGGTAAGAAATGTGCACTTAGTCTGTTTACGGAGTAGCAGGTGGCACGTACTTCGAAACCACACAAGAAATCCAATTATTAGAAATATGCATGGCGAGTACATGTACTCACAATAAACTGAAGTAATTTTAAGATATACAAACATAATGAATTAAAAAAGCAAGACCAGGAATGGAAACGCTGGCTTCTCAATCTTTCGGGAATCGGACAGAGAGGATGGGAACTTGAACTGGCTATCTTCATTACCAAGAAGGAAGTTAGCATTGACTTACAGTTCGGAATAAGAAGTTCCACTTTAGTACCTTCATTTGTCAATTTCGGTCAATGCAGGGAGTAAGTTATTCGTATGTAAGCTATTCGTATGTAAGCTTTGATATTCATTTGCTAAACACGATATTTGTTTGCATTTCAATGTAAAACACCAAACACGCTCAACACGATATTTGTTTGCGTTTCAATGTAAAACACCAAACACACAATCTACCACATTAGGGCGAACGTTTCAGGATATCTCTAGATTGCAAAGATTTCTCCTAATTTCATATCGGAAAGGTAATACAGTCAAGCATAAAATGTCATAAGTGTATAATAAGTATGATTATTGTGAATGTTGGACTGTTTTGAAATAGTACAATGTAATTACCAAAACTTTTGCGAAGTAGTACAGTGGCGCTCACGTTTTGGTTCCGTTTTTTGGCAGGAAAACGCGAGCAGCGCGCGTTTTTCACCCGTTTACGTAACGGGGCGTTTTTCGGCTCGCACCGTTTAAAAAAACGCGTTTTTCTGCCCTCCCCGTGAAAAAAACGGCTGATTTCACTGCACATGCGCGAACAGCGAGTTCCTGCGTTTTTTCCCGTTTTTACCAGTTTTTATACCGGGGTATCAAATGCGCATGCGTGAAAAGCGAGTTCCTCCGTTTTTTGTATTTTATTATCTGTAGATAATTTACTTGTAGATATGCAGGAGAATTTGAGTTACACTTATAGATATTTCGTTCATATCAATTACAGAAATTTGATGTCATCTTATGTTAAACTGACAAACTGTATGCTGAACTTTACTATATTCATCCATATTTTGATCAAATTCAAAACAATATTAAAACATAAACGTAGCAAATACATAAACACACATATTAATCATTGGATGGTGACCATGAATGTAACAGGCTTTTACAGCAATATTAGGCAGCAAATACAGTCTCTCATTTAAGTGGAATGAGCATAAAAGTATGATAATTGTTCGCGTTTGACTTCTTCGTAATGTTAATTACCAATTATGGTGAAGTAATTTTTTCTGACGACAATTAGTAGCATACTGTGAGAAAAAAATACAGATTCAATACGTTTTATTTTCCTCTGTTACATAGACATTAGGCGTTGTTGCTTTTAAAAATATACAGGTGTCAGAAAGGTTTTTCATTTCCCTCTGTCTTCAAAACATTATCGTAATTTTCAAAAGCAGTTTTGCAGAATAAAACGTTTACTTTTTATAAGGTTATAACATATGTGTACATGAACTCACTCGACAATTCGCGACAAATTATACACGTTACAATGACACGACAAAATAATGTTTTCTTCTTTTTTCCCTGTGCATAAATGAAATGTTTTTTAACTATCCTGCTTACAAAAGTGCACATATGCTCTAAATATAAGGAATGTAGCGTCAAAAGAAACTTAGTAAGTCAAAAGGTCATATATGTTTAATATTGAACTTTGTTCGTAAAAGTTTACAAAATTTAATGATCTAAATTTCATTGCTGTAGCTTCAAAATGCAAAAGCTAGGCCAACACATCAAGGTCATCCCAGGTAAGTGAGCGGGACTAGTTTTAACCCTCGCTTAGAGGTCTACTGCCACATACCAAATATCTAAGTTCAAGACCTTGCGATTTCGATGAAATTAATTTTAATGCTTGTTGCCATAGCAACAACGTTTCTGCATGAATTCTCGGACAGTTTTGGTGGTAATTTATACAAAGAACATCTTAAGATTGGCCACGTTGTTTTCCGAGGAAATATCTTTTGAAGGAGATGATACCTTTGTATAACATGCTTTTATGTTTGTGCCAATAATTTCCTGGAAAGAATAAAATGACTCTGTGCATGTTTCTTCTTAGTTTCCAAGCCCTATTGCAGTTCGGTTTAGTTGATTTTACTATTATCAGGTTAGCACAATATCACATTTAATAATAAATACACAATGTAATGATAACAGTTGGGCAATCCACATCTTCACAGATGTTCAAAAATCAGATAAAATTTACAAATAAACCCTGTTAGGTACAGTTTAACAATTAGATAGTTATACCTTTATACACTAAAATGCCAAAGGGACAGGTTTCAAAATCCAAAATCAGATACACTTTTGGCGATTCGGTGAATTATAGGGTTTTGCGTTGGGAATATCGCATGCAGAAACGCTTATATGTCATTAGGATGAAAAAAGCAAACATCCTTCCTTGACACCCTTGTGTCTTGATGCGCCGCGACCGGAAGTAAGTACAACAATTTCCTAACTCAACCAGTAAATAAGGTGCGTTTACGGGCCGTTTCACTCATTATGCAAAAGTGTGTTATTTATGTTTCATCATTTTCTGCATAAATCAATTTAATACTATTGGAATTTTATCTTTATTACTTTGCATAAAGCAGGAGTAAAGAAAGCGTATTTTTCGTCTGTAATGGTTGTCAAAATTAAAACACAAAAAATCATCAACGAATGCAATTTTGAAAAATTATTATTACCTCCCTTTACTTATCTTGGTTGCGCAACCAAGGTAGATTGGAAATAAATGAGTTCAGAAGCTACACGTAGTTTTAAAACTCACCATTTGGTTCAGAATGTTAAGATATTTTTACATCTATCAAATGCAAATGTGAAAGTAGAAATTATATTGAAATAGAAAAGAAACACTCAACTTTTTAAATACTTTCATATTAAAGGGGAGTGATAACCTTTTTTTATAAAAGTTAACAAAATGTTAATTTTTTATAGGGATCTTACTCTATGTAATGGGTCTTTTTGCTTAAATAAATCTCTAACAGAATACACAAAAAGAAATATTGTCATAAAATGTTGCTTCAAAGTGAGTGACCACCTTTAAAAGAAAATCCTATCTCCTTAGTAGATGGTCGGGTCGTACCGCATATATACCTCGCCAGAGGGTGGTGGACCTAATAAGCACGATTACAAACAAACAAACTTAGTACATGGTTTCAGGTTGTATATGAAAACATTACCTAATGTGTAGAAACTAGCATTATTAAAGCAGTTTGTTATTTTCGAGTATTTGTAAAGATGTAGTACTACAGGATTTCTGTACAGATTCCATGTCACCACACTTTGAACATATGAGACAAGCTTTCATATTTACGAGTCAAACTGAATTCCATGATATATTATTAGTTATTTAGATACTTGACGGAGTAAACGGCCCCGTATAGCCTGTTTGAATTGATATAACCGTCAGGCGAGACTTTATATCGATTTAAACAGGCTGAACGAGATCGTATACCTCGTCAAGGATCTATATAGATGTAAGGAATTTATAACCGCAGTTGTTTTTGGAAGACATGAATTGTTGTTGAATTATTCTTGTTATATGTATAAATTACAAAAAGACGATATTCATTAGAGATCCCAAACCTTTTGTCTTCGTATGATTTCGTAATCCTCTCGTAAGCAGCCGCTATTGGTTCAATTCAAAGAAAACATAATAATCCTGTGACTTACGGTGTTTTCAACCCGAAAGCAAAGTACTCTTTGAAATTTGTGTATTTTATGCAGTCAAATAATTTTTTTAATTTCCCTTAAACTGGTCCCATTTTGATTTTATTACGTCTTCACAGTTCAAGCCTACGTCACCGAAACAGTAATGTTTTAAATTTATTACTTTGACTTATTGATGTGACCCAAAATAAGGTTGCAAAGCGTTTTATTGTAATAGGACCTCCTTTTATCTCAATACAGACAACTGAAATAGGACTTTTATATAAACAGAATAGATAGACTGGAATGAGATCTTATATCCGTAACCCGTTTTGTCTGTGGAGAAACGAAGGTTAAGATATGTATAATGTAGGTTTAAATGTCTTTGAATATGACTGAATTTTCCAAACTACGTATTCATTGCTTACAAACGTCGTTGAAAAATAGAATCGGTGACACGGCGGCCATTTTGTTTTGAACATAAACAGAGTTTAGAGAGCTTCTCTAGCCAATCAGAAAAGGCGAAAGCTATGAGGTTCAAAATGGGAGAAGGTATATACGGGATTGCTTAAGGTGCATTCGGGCTCATATACAGATGCTCTTGTCAATAAGAATCCATCAAATTTTTTTGCTGTATAATAAAAAACACACGTATATTAGGGTTTTTGCAACGTTAAATTGATCACAAGAACAGCAATAGCTGATGTCAAACTAGGCGGGAAACATCGTTCCAGTGGATATTGATCAATAGGATATACAGGGAGAGACGGGTAACATTGACAGTAGTCTGGTACCTGAACAGTGGTAAAACAACATTGTCCAAAATTTTGTAAATCATTGGGAAGTACTAGTATGAAGTGTAGTTGTGCATATTACAATTTTGGGTAATGTAGTCAAAGGTCAATCAGAGGGGCATAAAAATTGAAAAATATGTCCACTCTTTATCTCCTAAACCCTTTGTTTGACTTTCTGGGGAACTGGAAGTGTGGGTGTGCATTGGTTTGTTTGGGCTCATATTGTCAAAAGTCAAGGTCCCAGGGTCCTGAAACTTTATATTATTGTTTGCTATTCATCTCCTATCCCGTGTGTTTGATTTTCATCAGATTAAAGGGGAAGGATCAGTATGAAGTATAGTTGTGCATATTATACAATGTTACTTGGGATTCTATAGTCAAAGGTCTAAGTCACAGGGACCGGAAAATCTTCACTGCTTTTCATATAAAAAACTGTTTGTTTGATTTTCATCTCAAGTAACAGGAAACTTCAGCGTGGAGTCTTTCTATTATCTTATAATTTGAGGGCAATTACACGGTCCTCACAGGGCCTTGTAGATAAAAAAAAATAATGTCTGCTCTACATACCCAAAACTTTGTTCAAACATTATCTCTAACAATAATACGAAATGTAGTTGGTCATATGTTAATTACGGACCACTTTGGTGTTTCTTAACCCAGTCCGTAATATGTTAGGGAAGGGCGGTCCTATCCAAGTTTTTCTTGCAGGAGGGATTGGGACAGAGGGGAGACATTTGTTTTTTTTTAAATATTATATTTCTAAAAAAAAATATTACTAATTTTAATTTGTTTTGTTTTGAATCATTTTTTTTATTTTCGTATGTTTTCAAATTCAGAGTACAATGTAACACAGTTTTAGAGTAACTGAAATAAAGTTATCAGTTCTATAATTCTACTTGTAAATTGATGATTATGCATATGAGTACTCATGGGGCTTAATATTGGGAGGTATTACATTTTGTAATACCAATACTTTACTATCAATTATTATGGTATTGATACTAGCACTTCTTCTGGGAAACATTAAAGGTTAACAGAACAGCAGAATGGAAATATCGGTGATTTGTTTAATACCATTAGTATAATTTTTCATGTTAGTTTTATTGTTTTTATCTGCTTAATATCTAGATACAATTAATTGTTTATCAATTATTCATTACACGGTTTATTATTTATTACAGGCTCTAAAAATGATTATTCTAATGTGAAAAAATAAAAATCCAAATGGCTCTTATATGATTAAAAAGTGTGAAAAGGAAAAATGTCAATCAACTTACTCAATCTTAAACCCAAAAAATTGCGAAATATAAGTTTTGTCTACAAAACATATTTCATTATAACCTTAAAGAAAAAAAAGGAAGACAAAAAATATTTCTAACAGTTGGTGATCCTGTTTATGAGATTCATGATATGATTCCATTGAATCATCAAATGTCCGTTAATTATTCTTTGTCAAATATGAGAAGATTCTTCACTTGTGTTTTCATGTCGGTTTATTTTAAAGCTGGTTGCCCTCAGTTTTTGTGTGAAATAATTATTTTTTCAAAAAGGATATACTAAAGCATAAAATGTAAAAGTAATGGATAGAAGTAAATGTAATTGATAAAATCAACATCAACATTTAATATGTAGGTACCAAAAGAATGTGGCTAAGCTTGGTTTGACGGCACCACTACACTTTATTTCTATATTGGAATATCAAAGGCGTTTGTATTGCTTTATAATATGGCAGCGTATAATCTAAATATACAGAAATACTTTACAGGAATTTAAACTGGAATCTTTATATTTAATGATTTATTCTAAAATATTTTCAGTCAGTTTTAACCAAAGTCTGAGAACGACAACTTTAAAGTGACCAAACAGCTAATAAATGTGGAAATGCAGTACATTTTGTGTATGTATGAGTTTCCGAAGTTTACGGTTTCAACACTAAGTTTAAAGTGCAATATATACGAGTATTTTATTTTACCAATAGCACAGCACGAGAGCACACCAACTTTTGTATCTGAAATAAACCAACTGGAGAACTGATCAAGACTACTAAGATACTGTTAACATCGAAATATCCAGATGTATTTATCTGAAATGTCGTGCTTGGTTTGCAGTGCGTGTTTGTAGCGTCAACTACAGCGCTAAGTGTACACGATATGGATAAAGGCCTACATGATTTGTTTCAACATGATTATTATCTTTATGGTTGAGGTATGCTCGAAAGCTACTTTTCGCAATGTCAGTCATTTTGTGTACCGTATGGTGGATGATACTAGTACCCAGGACAAAACAAAACATTTAAGACTCTAATTACAACATTTTAAGAACAATATTTTTAATATTGTCAGTTATTGTTAGGAATTACATAGAACTATCCACGAAAGTGATGTTGTTGTATGGTCGTCGGTGATTAATAAGTAAATACAATAAATGACGGCAAAAATGTCAGTTGTTTGCATTAAATGCACCAGTTGTTAAAACTTATACATTGCAAAATAATGAAAGATATATTTTACCAAGCAGAAGAATCACGAGAAATATCTGCCTCTCCTTTGACAGGAATGTTTTATTATGAAAACTAGCTACCCATCAATTTCAATTGGAGCACAGATCTAACATTATTGTATCAATACAATTTATTCTTTGTTTTGCTTCTGGGGCCAAAACAATTAATTAGATGATATGAAATAGTATTTGCATGATGAAGAATTCACAAATAAGTCACGAGCATTCTAAAATGTTACTATAATTAGAATGATAAGTTCAATTTCGAAAATTGTTAGTATACCTTTACTACATTAACACTAATTGTTTTGTTATCTTTGCTCCATGCGCTGTGATTTTTTGATATCGAAAAAAATATAATACATGTATCCGAAAATCACCGAATGACAGGGACCAAATAGTGCTTCTTATATCATTTATCTATTTTTATATCTTTTTCATCTTTATTTTTTTTAGAAAGAATTGTATTTGATTTAACACAATATTAGTAAGCTAGTTTCCAAGTATTTTTTCGAAGGCCCATTTCCCCGTGTCGCTGGTCAGTTTGTTTATAATTTTTTGTTTATAGTAGTATGAAATGGTATTCACTTAGCCATAAACCTTATCATCTGAGGGTTTGTAGATGGTTGTAGTCCAATATTATTACTACAATGTATTTTATACGCGAGTAACATCTCATTCTTTTTACTACAATGTATATAATCGTTGATAAACATTTATTAGTTGTAACTTAAATAGTTCCTTGGTGATTTGGAAATACAGTATCTGATACGTTAAGTCTTTTGAGGTACAGAGTGCTCACAATGAAGGCAGTGAATATTTAAACTAAGAGAAGGTCATATTTTATTACGAAATAATGGATTCGAAACACGAATTCATTCACAAACATTGAACAACACAGCACTGACCATTCCAGACCTTCACATAGAATCGTGCGACACAGGAATATACTGCAGAAATGACACATTTCACACATGTAATGTTAAGCAATTTAAGGCATGCATTTCGTGATGGACACCAAAAGCATCAACTTACAATATTAAGTGTGTTTTCAGCTAGCCAAATTCATTAGGCAACCGCCACAATTATGTAGCTACCTTCACTTATCTCATAACTGGCTGGAACAGACAAATATGACGGTTGATAAAGACAAAAATACACACAGATGAACTGAAATCATAATGAGGCTATAAACGAGAAGAAATTGTGATTTTTTTTTGCTCTTGTACTTTTGTTGGAACTGTTTTGTTTGGAATACTTTTTCAAAGGAGATGCAAATAAGGATTTCACCTTTCTGTTCAAAACAAATGAGGCACAAATAAATACTCCATGCAACGAATTCACCCAGACACTACAAATGAAAACCAAATAGTGTTAAAAAGGCTGTTGGCATTGAGCAGTGACCAAGTTATACCTACAATTGTGCACAGTTTCAGGAAAATATAGAATTGTTTTCTCTGTTGGTTGCTTCGTACGTTCGTAAATGTTTGAATCTTGTTGAAAGTTAAAGAGAAAAAGACGAAATTAGACTAAAGCATGAGACATGATGGAGTCAAAAATGTTCCAACGACGATATAAAAGTCTGAAAGGAAGCAGCTGGTTTCGCCATAGCAAACCTTCGATTCAACTGACGTTAAATGGCTTAAAAGTAGTGTAGTTAGGATCAACGTTAGGGGGCAGGAAATACAATAGAAAAAAATTGGTGAAGAAACGCCACTGATTACGACATTGGAAAGATCACTTAGATAAAACACTTTGAACATGCCAAAGGGGCAAAAGTGCATTGCACAAAAGGCAGCCATCCAAAAATAGTGAATGCAAATACCTACGGAAATGCACTTTAAGGACTTACTTGTACCTCGTTAACCAAAATGTAGACACAACAGCCTCTTTTTAAAGTTTCGTGCTACTTTTTTTCTGATATAATCGTCAACACAAATCATAATGTAATTTCCCATGGCATACATAAGTGGCATTAAAATTCAAATTGCGACATTTTTTACTACTTCTGTAAAGTATATAATTTATTTTGATTCCATTGTGTATTTATGTTTTATATTAATTTGCGATTTGCTGCTCTTGTATTCATGATTCGGCAGTTAATTATTAAGTTAAGAAACTGTTATTGATAATATGAATCCATTTAACTTCAGTTTCATTAATAATCAGCTAATTTATAGCTTTTGTTTACCTGTACATTAACATTTTCTATTAACGAAGTTCATTTACTGCTTCATACCTAATTGCATCGAAAGTTATACATGTAACATTAGATGTTCCATAATTTTGACTGAACAAATCAGGTAAATAACATACAACAAACACTAAAAGGAAGAAATCATTTTACAAGCAGTTCAGTAGCCAGGAAGAGAGTTGAACCTAGAGTTGCTTGCTCTATCAACATTGGCCGAAAAAGTGATACATTTTTTCAAACACTCACATTATGTCCAATATGCTTTACTTTTTCATTAAAAACATCAAATTTACGTGAAACAATAATTATATTTAGAAATTACTTATACTCACATGCGATCAGAAAATTATCAATGGACGCTCATTAAAAAGGTGGTGACCTGCTCTGTTCATAGTTAATGTCAACGATTCACGAATTATCAGGAGACTGGACATCCGCTTATCACCTTTTTAAACACGCGCGCACGCTCACACCCATGCACATAAACTAAAATAACTTAAATGTATTCATGTTTCAGCCAGCTCGGGTTAAGGAATAGTTCTGGATGACGCTGTTTTTTCATCCTTTTGGCATATGTATGATAGGGTTAGTAGTATGTGTATACAATTAATACTTTTTAGTTTTAGTCGGACGGCTCGATATGCGTATTGATTTTGAGTTCTTTTTCTTATATATATTGTAAATACATGTATATATTTTTTGAGGTTTCATCCACAAATACAAGCTAACTTAGTTGTTCTTATAGACGGACCTTTATAAAATTTGCTTCAAATCAAAATTAAATCAAATATATTTTTTAAAATCTGAAACTGATTATTAACATTTGCTTTTATTTTACCGAGAGTGTATTTTTCTTTTATTTTTAACACACATATGCATAAAACTAAAATATATTTATATATTTGCTGTTTTTTACATGTAATACATATGCAAAAAAAGTAAATATTCTTTTGATAGTTGTAACGTACTAATGGCAGCATTTTCATGAATATTGAGAAGAAAAACAAAAAGAAAGTGAAATGATGAGAGAATAGCTATATTGCGGACAACAAAAATAGATAAATAGTAAATAGCTTGTGTATATCTGATTAATAAGAGAGAGAAAACAAATGAGAAAGCAAGTAAACTGAAGGTATGGTGTCCTGTAAGAAACAAGGAAAGATGGGTGTCAACCTTGATTTTATTGTACTTTGATGTTATATTATTTTTGAATCCAAGATTTAAAAGACAACATCATGGTGTATTTTATTCTTTGTGAGTTCAATTATTCGGCTTGACCGGATAAGTTCTTCCTGAGTTATGGCCCTTGATTTAACAAACATTGTAATATCGAACAGTGTTTACACTTTGGCACCATTATTTCTTCACTAATCCTAACCGGAACTTGGCAGGGATGTTCCTTGTATGAAGCTCTACCAAACCTGTTCAAAGAATGCAATTTCATGCAAATGTTCTGTACAACAATAAGGCCTAGAGGTAAGATATTTAGCTAATAACATTGCCAAGTAGACCTCTATCGAGATTGTTCATATATTGCACCCAGGGTGTCACTGATAACCTCCTTAGCAAAATGTGATTTCCTCTAGCAACCAGTGACTTCCTTAGCAACCAGTGATCTCCTATGGCAAAAGGCTGACTTACTTAGCACCTTTTGACTTCCATAGCAACAGTTTAACAATTACTTAACAACCAGTGACTTTCCGGGAAACAAGTGACTTCCTTAGCAACCAGTTACTTCCTTTAAAATGTGACTTCCCCTAGCAATAAATGACTTCCTCAGCAACCATTGACTTCATTTGCAACAATTTAGACCCAAAGCAGCTAATGATTCCCTTAGCACTCAATGACTTGCCCTTGCAACAAGTGACTTCATTAGCAACCTTAAGCATCATCTTGCCACAAATAACTCCCTAAGCAAACATTGATGTCCTTAGCAAGTAACAAAAGTTGTGTTTGGCAATATACCTATCTACCCCAACTCTATAGATTTTATTCAATATTCATTGCTAAAAAATATCATGTGACAAATTTAGATCTATTTTCTCACAACGCCATATATTAGTGAGATAATGTCCCAATCTGCTTCTACGCGTCAGAACTGTCAATATGCCATTCCCTCACAAAACATGGAAGAAATGCTATGTTCTTTGCAATTACAACGTTGGTATCCCGTTCACCTCATGGTTTAATATCATTGTTTATAATAGATGATCGTCAGCGGTATCTACAAATCGCAAAACGCAACGTTTGGCAACAAAAGCATTAAAACATTATTATGTGAAACGTATATTTAGTGGTTGGTACGTATAGTTCTATCAGGTAAAGTGGCAAATTTAATTATTCAAACAAATTCCATAGGATAATTATTTCAAAAGGTCAAAGTATCAAAATATATCATTTGTCGCACATTTATTTATATTTAACCAATAACATTTCCTTTAATGCCAGTTCTTTTCACTATTAAGAGCAAATTGATTTAACACAAGAGATTTGTCTTGAAAACTCCAAACAATGCAAAGCTATGTGACTGTATATTTCGGTCTGTTAAGTACTTACAATAGACATTCGTCATGTATATACCTCTCGCGTTTTAGGTATCGTTCAATCGTGTTGGTAGCCGAACGCCCTGGTTGTAGTATGATATGCTTATTAATGTTATGGCAAACATGATTAACAACAATTTCTAAATAAAACTTTTATTACGATAGATTCAGTATTTACATGTGTTTTTGCAACCAAAAATAAATACTACACTTCATAACATGCGAAATATAATACATTTTATTGCATATAAATAGGAATATATATTGGAACGTTCTAAGATGTGTAAAATATAATTTTTTACCCTTAAAAGTCAATTTGGGCACATGTCGTTTTCCTTAGTATAAATACAAACAGCTTTTTACAATTGTTTTCTCTACAAAATCCTCATTTTCGTGTTTTAACATAAATTATTAAAAACAATAATTATGATGATACAAAATATTATTTACAATGATAAAAGTGTCATAAAACAAGCACAAGCGCACTTAAATGTTACCACAGAAAAGCTCAAGTCCATTTAGATAATTGTTAGTATTGCCATACTTCATTAAACTAGTTGTTTTGTGATCTCTACTCCATGCAGTATGATTATGATAACAAATATAATACATTTATCCGAAAGTCACCAAAGGGCAGGCAAATAGCAGTGACATTAATATCTTTTTTTTTTCGTTTTACGCTACATGTAATGACTTACTGTGTTCTATCGGTGAAATATAGCGTGAGGATATATATATCATACATCATTCAGTCACAGTGTGGTTAACATAGGTCTGCCGGAACTACTTTTTTTCAATGGTGCATACAAATAAGTTGGCTTTAATTTTAATAGTCATTGGATATGGAATATATCTCAAAGAGATACAATAGTTACATTTTCACTCGCGTTTCGCGCTCGTGAAAGAAATAGTATTGTATCACTTTTCGTTTAGATATATTCCATGTCCGCTCGAATATCCTCTATTTAAATATTGGTTGAAATGTACCTGAAATATTTAAGTATCTATTAACATCAGTGTTTGAAATAGTATGAAATGGTATACACTAAGCCATTCATTTATCATCTAAAAGTTGATAAACGCTCCAATTGATCGAGTGGCAGTCCATGACTATTTCTACAATGAACACTGTCGACGAGTAGCATCCAATTATACATGTTTTTACTACAATGTACTTTATCGGTATGTAATATCAATAAGTTGTCACTTGAAAAGTCCTTGATTACTTGCAAATACACTATCGGAAACATTAAGCATTTTTAAATACAAAAATAAAGAATATTTAAACTCAGTGCAGGCTATACTTTATTGAGAAAACATGAATACGAGAAACATGTAATGGTGGCTAAAAGTGTTAGCATATACATTGGGTATTACTAGAAAACTGCTTTTACGACTCACACGATTAATTAGATAACATTTTAAAAGCCGAATTACACAAATATATGTATAATAAGAAAGGTAATCGAACAACAATCAGACATGTACACAAACGAATGAATTCTGCAACTACAAGAACATACGACAGAAAACGGAAACACTACGACAGCATAAAACGCACTCAAAGCTATACATGAATAATAAAGTGGATCCGTGATAACTACGTTCGATAAGTCAGTTATCAGAATGGTTTGTAGAAATCAAAATTATCAAAATCTCTCTTAAAATAAAATGCAGTTCAATAAAACTTTGCTCAAATACATGTAAATGTTTTTTAAGTATATTTGTTTTACATATGTTTAGAAATGTTAGGACTGCATTTAAAAAAGAGTTAGACCTAAATATTCCATAGAATTCTATTTGAATCCTAACCCAATAACTAAACATCACAGAACATCGTTTTAAATGCCAACATAAGTAATATGATTCTGACAACAATATATCATGTATTTTTGTTAAACACATGTGTAAAAAAATAGATATTTGTAAAATTGTGGTTGATTTTGAGTTTCCTTGTCGCGAACATATGTGTCAAAGGATTAACAAGAGCTGTCCCTCACAAGTGACGAATGCCCCCGAAAGAGGTGCCTCAGTCTGTGTCCTCTCCATGTACTCAATAAATGTGCTATGTCATTTTAAAATCCTTCCATGCATGACAGAGTAACCATGCATACAGTATTCCATTACTTTAAACACTAAGTGTGACCTTGACCTTTGAGGTAGGGACTTGGGTCTTGCACGCAACACATCCGCTTGATGTGCTAGACATTTGTGTAAAATCCTTCGAAGCATGATAAAGTTATAGTCCGGACACAAATGTATGCATATATACAGGATTCCATTACCTATAAACTCTAAGTGTGACCTTGACCTTTGTGGTAGGGATGTTGGTCTTGCATGCTACACGTCGTCTTGATGTGCTAGACATCTGTGCCATTTGTTTTTTAAATCCTTCAATGCATGACAAAGTTACAGTCCGGACACGAATGTGTGCATATATGCATATATAGAGGAATCCATTACTTTCAAACTCTAAGTGTGACCTTTACCTTTGAGCTAGGGACGTGGGTCTTGCACACGACACGTCGTCTTGATGTGCTAGACATTTGTGCCAAGTTATTTTAAAATCCTTCAATGCATGACAAAGTTACAGTCCGGACACGAATGTGTGTATATATGCATATATAGAGGAATCCATTACCTTTAAACTCTAATTATGACCTTGACCTTTGAGCTAGGGACATGGGTCTTGCACACGACACGTCGTCTTGATGTGCTAGACATTTGTGCCAAGTTATTTTAAAATCCTTCAATGCATGACAAAGTTACAGTCCGGACACGAATGTGTGTATATATGCATATATAGAGGAATCCATTACCTTTAAACTCTAATTATGACCTTGACCTTTGAGCTAGGGACGTGTGTCTTGCACGCGACACGTCGTCTTAATGTGCTAGACATTTGTGCCACGTTATTTTAAAATCCTTCAATGCATGACAAAGTTACAGTCCGGACACGAATGTGTGCATATATAGAGGATTCCATAACTTTCATGCTCCAAGTGTGACCTTGACCATTGAGGTAGGGATGTGGGTCTTGCACGCGACACGTCGTCTTGATGTGCTAGACATGTGTGCCAACTGTTTTTTAAATCCTTCAATGCATGACAGAGTTACGGTCCGGACACGAATTTGTAAGCGGGGACGCACAGACGGACGGACGGAGCGATTTTAATATGCCGCCCTTCGGGGGCATAATAATGTTGATTTCTTTCTTCAAAATTGTAAGTTTTTTGAAAGGATACAGTATCATGTTACCGATGGTGTCATTCAAAATTATTTTTTGTGTTTTTTTTGTGTTTTTTTTTTTTGCGATAGGATGTAAATAAAATGTTTGGGAAATGTTTGGTTTAGCTTTCTTCTTTACTGTCATAACGTTTCTTAACATTCCTAACAGATTGATAATTTTAGTTTTCTACCTTCCCATACATTTGGGTACTGTGGAAGATCCTTAAACGTAAGGCTTTATTTGTTATAGTCGCTTCTGAACGGGTGAATATAAATTCACTTGTAAGCATTCAAGACACGTTTAAAAAGGGTACTTATGTAAAATAAGAATATAATACTGTGAAATTATATAATTTATCTATGAAAATCATATCAAACCGGTAATTTATTAGTAAAATAGTCAAATATAACTAAGAGGTTATCCTAAACTGTTACAATTATTGCTTGTTTCCATCGCACAAAACCTAGATTACAAAAAGAAGTCTCCTTAATTTGCACATATAGTTTGAAACAAGCAGTATGCATTAGGCAGAAAAACACATTCAGTAGCCATCTTATTCCTTACTTGGCTGAGAATATAAACAAAATACACACACAGAATGAACCGAAGCCATCAAAATATTATAAACGTGATGTAAATGTAAATTTATATTTTCTACTTGTTGTCGAACTTTTGTTAGATATTCTTTGTTTGGATTTCTTTTTCCAGAGAGATGCAAATAAGGATTTTACCTTCCTGTTCACGATAAATGAGGCAAAAATAAATGCCCCTTGCAACGAATTTACCCCAGACACTACAAATGAAAACCAAATGATGTTTAAAACGTTGTCGGCAATGAGCAATGGCCAGGTGATACCTACAATTGTGCACAGTTTCAGGAAAATATAGAAGTTCTTTCTTTCTTGGTTACTTTGTACGTTTGGTGATTTTCGAATCTTGTGGAATGTTAAAGAGAAAAAGACAATATTAGACAAAAATAAAAGACATACCGGTGCCAGAAACATTCCTACGAAGACATAAAAGTCCGAAATGAAACAGTTGTTTTCGCCATACCCAACATTCGAAACACTTGACATTGAAATGCTTAAAAGTACAGTAGTTAGGACCAACGTTAGGGGACAAAAAACGAAATAGAGAAAGTATTTGATGAACAAACGTCTCTTGTTACGACATAACTCATTAGAAAGATCGCTTAGATAAAACACTTTAAACATGTGAAAGGAACAAATATTCATTGCACAAAAGGCAGCCATCCAAAAATAGTGAATGCAAATACCTATCAAAATGCACATAACGGACTTACTCGCACCTCGTAAACCAAATTGAAGAAAACCTTGAGAGCAAAATAAGGAAAAGCATAAAAGCATTACACATTTGCCTGGCATTGTGCGCAATGAAGGAAATAAACAGTAAATTGTAAATGTGATGAAAAGACATAAAAGTGATATAACCGTACAAACTAAAGAAAACGTTTCCAGTACTTTCTCAACAACGAACGCCTCGATAATAGCCTCTTTTGAAAGATTCTTGCTAGTTTTTCTGATATAATCGTCCACACAGATCATTAAGTAATTTCCCACTATTTTGTACTCGCTTGGAGTGAATGAAACACCTGTTTCGTTTAAAAATGCTGACAGAGTATCCACTTCAAGACTTGTTTCACTTAAATTAAATTTTACATGTGGACATAGCAAAAAGTCATCTACTTTATAATAGGAAAAATGTTGTATTTGGTCATATATGGCTGTATCATCTTGGTTGAGTTTGAATTGGCAGCTATCAAGCCTTTTCTCACTGCTGCTTGTTTCAACTGCACGTAAGTGAACAGATCGCAAATTCCCATTAATATTTTGTATGTCTTTTACGTGATAACGTCGATTCAATGCATTAATAAGCGACCTGCGTACATTTGTAATAGATTCTGTATACACTATATCAATAATTGTCGTCACTTCAATGATCTTAGTGCTAGAAATATCGAAAAACAACATATCCTTAAGAGCTGAATTTCCAGAAGACAAACAGAGGGCTGGGACTTTACAGTGAATTTGCAGTATAATAAAAGCGGTTGTATGCTCAAAAGCATTCGTTATCATTTCGCTGGTTTTTAGGCAAAGGTCAGTTAAATCGACTGTTGTGCTACTCCGTCCAGATAATTCATTGCCAAACTTTGCTAGTTCCTCGCTGTCTGTGTTTTCTAGTTTAAGTGAAATATTGTAGAAATGATTTGAAACTGCTTCTAATACAGGTTTACACGTTGTGTTGAACAATTCATAACCTTCATTGCAAAGGAGTAAGCGACATTGGTTCTGAAAAATAGTAAAATTATACAGAAGTACAAGTATTTATATTCATTAGTTTGGTCTTACGTAAATATACTAATCAGAACATTTAATTGAAAATGCTTTTTTCGCAAAACAATATATACATACAAGTATTTATCTGGTTTAACCATGTTTAACAGGAAACAATTTATTATACTACAGTTTTGAATGCTCCTAATTCTTTCTGAGATTTAAACAAGATGTCGCATTAATATTCAATTTGCAAAATAACAAATAAACAAACACAAAAGTAATTGGTCCGCCTCCGAGATCGACTGGTTAGGGTCGCTGACTCGAAATCACTGTAACCTCTTATAGATTGAAAGCAATGGGTTCGAGTCCTGCTACAAACAATGTCTCTTTACACTGTTTGTGAGAAAGTTGGCAGTTTCTTATGGAGGATAGGGTTCAAAGACTGGTTCTTTCCCGGAACGACTGTTAGGTAAACTGTCCGCCTTTTAAAATGACCAAAACAACAGTTCGAACAGGCATTAAACTCCTACACAATGTACAACAATAACAGCACAGAAACAATTATAAACTAATTCCAAAAAATACTGGATCAAAGTATGAATGGACTTCATGTATGTTAAGGCCGTGTATTTTATATATTATATTGCATTTCAAATACAAAACACAAGTAATAAAAAGGGCCAATCTTACCGTAAATTGCTCACCTGAGTATCATTGGCCGTTAGACATGTTCAACAACAGGGTCATAGAAACCAAACGTTGCAGAAGACAATAAGGCAATGCTACACGAAACTAGCTATGCTCCGGGCCTAATATTGTTTTGATAAGAAGATTTTAAAGTATTTCCTCTTTCTACCCAAAACGATTATTATGTGATGCTTTATTTCAAAACAGAGTTTTATTATTTTAGTGCGTGTATTTTAGCCATCTAGCATTGGTGGTGAAAATTTGTCAAATTGACCGGGCAACTAAATCCAACTGCAAATGTAAATAACACGGGCATTTTATGAAGAAAGAATTATTTCAAAGTTTTATTAATATGTTTCTTTGTAAAATATATGAAGCCCGGTGGGGGTTGCATGTTTTGGGGAATATTATTAAAGTTTTATTTTTCTATTCATAGCTTAAACAACCAGAGCCTGCATGGAATGCAATATTTAAATAAGTTTAGTTGAGTTTAATGCAAGGAACATCCCTTTTAAGTTTGAAACTGCGGCTCAGTGGTTTCAGAGGGATGTCGTTTGAAAAACACGGTGCACGGACAGACGACGTACGACACACTACGGACGACCTACGACAAACCGGACGAAAAGCAGTTCTAATAGCTCACCCAAAAGTGAGTAACATATTCACAGTGAACAATGCACAATGGACTGTTTAAAAGAATGTAATATTTACCAAACCAAAATCGAACATTCCCCCAGAACAATTCGGAATGTCGTCTGTCTCCGCTGACTTGTCGAGACGCTCGAAATCGTCAGGTGTTAATGAGAATATGTACGTATACACGGTTGGACTCATCACATCCCAGACAGTAACTTCAACATCTATCTGTGATAATTACAAACAGAAATGGTCAGCAAGTAACGATAACGTTTGGTATGATTAGAATCTGTCACGAAAGACAGTAGTTATTTTGAGTCATTATACGAGCTGTTTAACAGGCAAACTGGAAATTAACTTCTCTTTGAAGTGATACGGCTCGCATGTGTACCTAATGCTTGTTCTGATACATGTATCTAGACATAATTATTGTTTATATACGAGAATTGGCATGAGACAGTGCTAGCCTTTAAAAGTTATACTACTCTTCAAAGGGTTTCTTCTGCATAATGGTCGAATTATACGCATGATACCCAGTCATTGCTTTGACATAATTTAGAAATTGATAGCAATTGAATTAACTCTAATATTGGGAGACAGAAATAACATTTAACCTAAAGAAGTTTTGGCGGGTCACCGAATTCGTGCCAAGATAGACAAAGAACATGTTTCAGTATATTCATCAGAAACTACACCTATCACTAAATATGATTTATACCACCGAAACATCGCTTTATTAACCGAAGAAGTTAGGAATAACAGAATACCTTGTAAAAAAAAATTAAATAGAGATAAGGTTCTTGGCAAAGACTGTGTCATTTGTTTGTTTAGTTTTGGCTCTTGCACAGTGTACTACCTCTCATTGTGCTTGACCATTGTATGAAGTTGTATTGAATTCCAACTAGTAGTTTTCAAGTTATGCTCCGGACAAGCAAAAGTTACTAAGGGCAATAACTGTGTAATTAGTCAAGATAAAGTTATGGTACTTGTACACTGCACTTCCTCTCGTTGTGCTTGACCATTGTATGAAGTCGTATTGAATTCTAACCAGTAGTCTCAAGTTATGCTCCGGACAAGGAAAAGTAACAATCGTAATCAATGTTCAATATCTCTTTAACATTATGATTATCCCTAAGACTGTCTTGTTCAATGAATGAAGTAATAAATGATTTCTCTTTTCGTTCTATGTTTAAAGTGCATTCTTAGTAGACCTTAACCGTAACACTACGTTTGATTTAGAAAATGTGGGTTTCTGTTTGAAAAATAATGCATTTTGTTTACAAAGACATATGAAATGAAAAGTCAGGTATAATCAAACAAAAATAGTTCTTTTTCAAAGCATAGATAGAAACTTACACGTTGCCATGGTGGAAGATTACATTCAGCGCAATACATGTTTTTATATGGAAACCATCGCCGTTCGCTATCTTTTACTTCGCACAATTGTTCAAGATTTTCATCATGCTCGTACCATTTTGTAGAATTATTCTGCAGGCAGTCTGATGTAACATTACTCCAGTTCGTTTCAGGAACTATGAAGTCGGGGTTACAAAGGAAACAGGCGAAGTTTTTGTATATCCTCTTTTCAAAACGATATTCTGGCAGTGACATTATATTCACGGCCTCGTTTTCACAAACTTCCGTCGTCAGTAGATCAAGTTCTTGTAAATTTCCAGTCTGGTTGCATTTAGAATAAACAGCTTTAACTGATTTGGTAAGTGTGCTCCACTTTACAGATTTCTGCTCTTTAACCCGAAATTCAAATGTTGATGGATGCATTTCCTTACGAACATACTTTCTCCCCCCAACGAAGCTGGCAGTGACAGGGTCATACTTAAGACATTGTCTACCTTCCAAAGGTGTAAATGATATCTTGCGGCAGTACGACTTTACTGCGTGCAGTAATTCTGATACGCCTATGTACAGTTCGTGTTCCATATATGTTTTACAGTAAGCCTGAATGTTTAAAATAACATCTGATTTATTGTTGTTGCAAGTATAACAGTAAACGTTCCTGTACGTTACAGGAGCGGAAGTACTTATTGGTATACTCGAAAGGACATCTGAAGTAGTGTCATATGAAGAGCACTTATGCGACAAAGGATGCCCTTCGTTCACACATGTGTCTATAATCTTATAGCTGTTGTTTTCAAAAACCGATTCGTCATACCATTCTTGATTCTCTTTAGCACCTTTACTAAATGAAGGAAACGCTTCCGTTTTTAAACAAGAATATGGTTGCTTTGATATAATTGTGTCGGGACAGCAGTTATCAAGTTCAGCACAATCACTGTCACATGTACACTCACCACAGACTGGATTGCCATATATGAGTTCACCAGTTTCATTACAGAGAGTTTTCTTGCCACAAACACTGATATACTGATTGATAATATCTCCAAAACTTACAAAGTTGTAGTAAATTTTACTTGACTCTTCATGTTCACTGTTAATTACTACCGACGGAAAAAGTTCCTTCCATTAACTCATGTACAAAACGGTCGACGGCCTCTATTTTATTTTCTGTTTGAAAGCGTATAGAAAAAGACAATTGTGTTTCCAGAGTTACAGGGTCGTTCTTTTCCGATATATCTAATAATGAGACGACTTCTGTCTCTGAGTTTTTCAACATTTCTTGTCCTTCGCTGCAAGCATAGCAGTATTTATTTTTAAACGGCTTCATGCGATCGGACACTGGATAAGATGTGCATGTATCATCCAAGAAAGAAAGGAAGGAGACGTTTATAGCCATACTGCAGTTCTCAATCATTGCTACATCTTGTTCGTTTCCATAGCTTGGATTGCAGATGTAACAGAAAATATTTTTGAAAACTTTGTACGGATGTATAAAATTCTCGCATGCCCATTCTATGTCGGCATTATGTTGACGCCACAGTCCTGTAACATTGCATCTGTCAATAAGATCCATACTAAAATAATCCATCCCGTCGCAGCCATAGTAAGTCCTGTCAGAATATTGATATTGTATATTACAATCATATTCATCTATCACAGCCTTGATCTCAGAAAATGATCTAAATATTCCTGGAAGCAGATAATAATTGGAACATTCTACGTTTAGTTTCCAGGGAATGCAGTTTTGTTCATGATTACATGTTGCACAGAATGCGTTCTTGTAAATAAGACCGGATTCTAAAGAACTGCATGGGCGATATTGGGATGCACATAGTTCATTCAGTGTATCATTCGCTGTGTAACTTTCAAGGCATCTATCAACCATGTAAGTTGACGAAATCTTCTCTTTTGGGTAAAGAAATGTATTCAAACATTCATAATGGAGATATCCATAGTATGTTCCAGGGCAGCAGTTGCCATCTATAACACAGATTTGGTCACAGGAACAAGTTTTACATTCTGAAATCAGATGTTATTTAGATATATATGTTAATATATCGTATATATACATATTCATAAACATAAATACTTAATCCTGATTGGCCGATAGCGATCACGTGCCGGGTCTGCAAAAGTATGTGTAAACATGGAAAATAACGTGTAGACCTTTGCGAACTTCTGTTATATTTTCAAATATTTTCACTACTTTTTATGAGGTATACGATATAATAATTTTAGACTAATGGTTCGGTATATATCCCAGTCCAATCAATTTTCAGTCACGTAAGGATATTTTTATACACACCAATGCTAGTTGTTCAAATTAAATATTTTTGTGATATGTGTTTATTACCTGTCTTCTGACCTTTATAAATATGATAATAAAACATAAGTTACTGCTATGGAAATACACTGCAAGGCTCCGTATTTCAGTTGACCTAATTTCACCCGATGCAGACAATCTATTTCCGGTCACACAATGTTAACTATACTGCATTAAGTTATAAGCGTCACACAAAGTGCAAAATTGTCAAAACTGGTTATCACTAACCTTTCTAATTACTGCATAGTTCTGGAGCTGTGGAAATATCATTTGTAAGAGTTTTAACATATTTGAAATTTTACTATATGGAATACCAAATGTGTTTGTGCTTTTCTTATTGATTATTGATATTGCATCATTTCTGACAGCAAGAAAGGCTCTTGTAAGTTTTTCAGAGTCTTAGGACCTGTTTGTACCCCCGACTTTTTCATGGTATAAGAATTAAAGTAAGACAAAAGAGTTACTCAGTTACTAATAGTAAAAGACTCTATCCAATTAGAAAATCAATTTGGGCTTTTGCAAATAAGAACAGTTACCTTGGCAAACGCAGTTTTGTTTTTGTGAAGTATACCATAAAATTTCTACCGCTGGTAGTACGGCCCTGGAAAATATCCATTGCAACAGGCGGCAACGATGTTTATAAATGAAAAGTTTAGGAATAGTAAATTTAAGTCATTGTGTCGCCCTTTCGGAGAAAAGGCGATACATAGGGATCGCTTTGTCCGTCGGTCCGTCCGTCGGTCCGTCCGTCCGTCCGTCCGTCCGTCCGTCACACAAACTTAACGTTGGCTATAACTTTGCCATTTCTTAAGATTTCTTCATCAAACTTTACAATTGTATTGCTTATGACAATAGGGTCATGATGCCACCAAATTTTGTAGGTCAAGGTTATATTTGACAGTGTTATGCCTCTTTTTGTACTTGGATTTTGTCACGAAAACTTAACGTTGGCTATAACTTTGCCATTTCTTAAGATTTCTTCACCAAACTTTCAAATTGTATTGCTTATGACATAAGGGTCATGATGCCGCCAAATTGTGTAGGTCAAGGTCATATTTGACAGAGTTATGCCCCTTTTTATACTTAGATTTTTGCTATAACTTTGCCATTTCTTAAGATTTCTTTATCAAACTTTCAAATTGTATTGCTTATGTCAAAAGGGTTGTGATGCCGCCAAATTTTGTAGATCAAGGTCTTATTTGACAGAGTTATGCCCCTTTTTGTACTTAGATTTTGTCACGAAAACTTAATGTTGGCTATAACTTTGCCATTCCTTAAGATTTCTTCATCAAACTTTCAAATTGTATTGCTTATGACATAAGGGTCATGATGCCGCCAAAGTTTGTTGGTCAAGGTCATATTTGACAGAGTTATTCCCCTTTTTACACTTAGATTTTGTCACAAAATTGTTGGTTATTCTGACAAAGCATAAGAGGGCGACACAAGTGTTCTACTGAACACCCATCTAGTTTTGGACTATTCAAGGTAACTATAATCGTTTTTACCTATCTTATCACCATGTTGGAAAATGTTTACATTTTTACGTCCAGGGCACTACTGTAAACAATGATACGCGCGCAGAACGGTGTCGGGGTAAAAAGGGGTTAGGAGAATAACCTTTCGAAAGTGATCGGATATAAATGGTGACCGAATATTTATTGGACCGGGATATAGTTTTGCAGACCTGAGAAAATATGTTATTCACCTCGGACTTCGTACTCGGTCAATATCACTTTTTAACAGGTCCGCAAAGCTATCTATTGACCTCAACATTAGTCTATGATTGTATAAAGGCATCAACATGTTAATAGTGTCGTTTTCCGACTTGCGCCTAATGAGTAATTGTTAAGAAAATTTAAAATCAATAATTTTCAATCTTCAAGGTACCCTTCTTTACACAAAAAAAGGCTGCGAGTGTTAAAATTGTTTGGCTACTTAAACGTGTTATCCGATCTTGAAAATGAAAAAAAGCGAATGGAAATGGTGTCGATATCAGCTCAGCAAGGAGAAAAGAAAAACTGGTCATATATGTAACTCTTGTTAAGCATATATAATACCACTTTTTGTAATATATTAATTTTATTATTATTTTCTGGTCTCAACTCCAAGTAAATATATTTATAACCGATTTCTGGTCAATGCTCCTAGTAAGCACATGTATACGTACGATCATTTTCTGGTCTCAGCTCCAAGTAAATACTATTATTTTCTGGTTTTAGCTCCAAGTAAGTATATTAACTATTATTTTCTGGTTTTAGCTCCAAGTAAGTATATCTATTAGTATTTCTAGTTTTAACCCCAGTTAAGTATATTAATTAGTATTTTCGGGTTTAACTCCATGTACGTATATCTATTAGTATTTCTGGTTTTAACTTCAGGAAAGTATGTTAATTATATTTCTGGTTTTAACTCCATGAAAGGTTATTAATTATATTTCTAGTTTTAATTCCAAGTAAGTATATCTATTAGTATATCTTGTTTTAAATAAGTGTCTTTATTACTATTTTTTCAGATTGATATTTCTGGCACTTAACTCAAACTAAGTATATTCATTAAGGTACTATGTTATACTGTAGCTTAAAGTTCAAGAGTATATTTATTACTATTTTCTCGTCATACATTGTACGTACTGTAAACTGGGAAAGATTTCGCGATGATTTAATTCTAGCTATTTTCGTGAACTTCCCACTCCGCAAACTTAAAATCTTGAGAAAGTTCATTTAACATAGATTTACTAATAAAGATTTTTTCTAATTCGCTAATAAGTCTGTCTGCTCACAAATTGCGAACATTACCCAATTTATAGTATTAGTTTCCAAAGTGTGGCCAGTTAAGACTTACCTGAGAACGCTGGTATATCATATATATATGACAACATTCCTTTATATGAAACACCGCACGTGTCATAAATTGGACAAACTAACGAATATTCAAGGAAAAGTTTATTTAAGTCTATTTTCCGCCCTGCAAGCCGCATAATGAACTCTTCGGTATAAGAAACTTCCGGTATAGGTGTTACAAAACTTGAAATATTCTCATAAAACATAATCAGAGGTGTTGCTGCGGTAGGAAAAGCGGTATGTCCTGTTTCTTTAGTTAGTTGTTGTGTATAAACTATCAGTATCCAGCCAAGGAACACTGTTAATAGCTGATCCCTGTTGTACATTTTAAGTTTAGGACAAAAATGACGAGTTAAACGTTTAAACTTTAAAGAACATTACATCGTATGAAAAGTGTCATCAATCAGTCATAGTTTAAAATGTCAATTTAGAGCTAATTGGCGTATCTATAATTCCTCATCAAAGTTAATGTTAGAACAGAGTACTTAAGTTGATAATAGTTTTATAGTTAAGCTATCACCATTTAAACTATTCCGAAAATGTCGTGAAAATAAATGCTGAAATTAAATCGCACTTAGTTTCGTTATTCGAAATGATATGCTGGTACTCTTTCCTATATCATTTCTATGAATAACTGATCTGCAGGTACAGAAACTGAACTGTTTTGTGATAAAATGTAACTGATAATGGTGAAAAAATGTACTTATATCACGTAGGATGTCCAACGCCAATCCCAAGCGTTTAGTATTAAAACAAATTCCATCAAACTAATTTAGTCGTAACATTCACGGGAAATATGAATATGGAAACATATCCCTGATCAAAAATAAATATCAATAATTAATCAGTTTATCGTATTAAAATCATCCCACAGATTGATGTAAACAAGGCTTTGTTTATTTTCCCCACCCATTGTTGTTCCCAGGTGTCAGTTTCTGATAATTATTGGGAATATTGAAACTTTGTAAACATTAATCAAGATGACGTCCGACTTAAGCAAAGAGTACATGTCATAAATCATTATACAGTTAACTCCGTATATAACGACTCCGGATATAGTGAAATTCTGGATACAATGAACACATTTTCTGGGCTAAGATATTTCTCCTTCGTTTTTAAATATGAAAATGCTATATGGATATTACATACTTCGGATATAAAGCACAAATTTAAGACGTCCCAAGGGGTTCGTTTATAAACATAATTTACTATTATATTATTCGCATATACGACACGAAAATGTTGTGATCAAGATAATAAACACCAATCAATTTTAAATTACTCTCTATTCCGTATACAGTTGCCGGCCAACAGGGAAAGCAAGGTTGGTTGTAATGCTCGAGTTTTCCGTATATAAACGTATTCCCAATTGCCAAAAAAGTCGTATCTTTGGAAACGTCATTGATGCAATCAAAAAAGCACTATCATTTCTTTAGTATCCCTCATCAATGCAATCACAACAGCACTATCATTTCTTAAGTATCCCGATTCGATGCAATCACAACAGCACTATCATTTCTATAGTATCCCAGAACAATAATTAAATGACATATTAAATAAATACAAATCTGCACCAATTCAAATGTTCGGTACCAGCACCGGACTATACATTTTATGATTGTATTTCACTCTTGAAAATAGACAAAGAGTAAGTAGGTTTATAATTCAACATCAATTTCGAATTGATGCCTGATTAACAAATTCATGTTCTGTCTCATAAACATCTCGCCTCATTTGAATAATTTCTGTCTCATAATCCTCTCGCCTCGTTTGAATAAAATGATTAAAAATAAATCACGAGCAATTTTACGATAGTTCTTTTTGCTTTCCGTTTTAAAAACGAAACAGCTATTAAAAGAGACTCCGTAACTCGGTAATATCGAAACTTAAAATATCGAAACCTGTGCACCTTTTACCCTCAAACGACGTTTTGATATTCCAGATGAATAATATCCGTCACCGAGGGTAAACGAGGCTCTGCCGAGTTCCCGCAAAACAGTTCTTCGAGATGACGAAGTACTACTTTTGTCATGAACACGCGGTTCAATTAAAAATAACCGCCACCGAGGGTAACTGTTTTGGCAATCAAGGTGACGGATTTTCCGTCTGAACCAAATGCCTCGTGATAGAATCTGTTTCTTGCATACCGTCTTGCACTTTAAAATAGATTTCTAAATGAAAACTTATCGAAATTATGCATTGTCATATAAAAACAGACGGTATTCAGATGTTGTGTTTGAAAAAGTGACGTAACAATGTCTACAGCGTTACGTCAAAAGAATTCACGACAGTCGACTGGCACAGGAACGGTGCCATACCGATTTTTCCGGCATGGGTACAATCACCGGAAATGTCGATCCGACATGCAAGAATACACTATCTGCCATGCCTGTAATTACCTCCACTTACAGTATTTATATACGCCATATGAGGTATCATAGGTTAATATTTATTATTATACGTATTCCTGATATTCGATATTGATATTTAACGATGTACCCTGTTTTAACCGTTGTCATCCTCGCATCCAGATTGAGATGTAAACGGCAAATTAAACATATAAATAATATAAATACGAAACTTCTAGAGCGGAATCAATGAGATTGAAACGGAATTTGGAGTCGTCATCATTGTACAACGGCTTAGTAGAATAGTTCAAGTATACTTGTCGAAGAGGACAAAGAAACCATTGTGAAACATATTTAATTATTTGTGAACTGATTATTTCATTAGTTACTCGAGGAGTAAGACACGTATTGTATTGTGGACGAGTTTTCCATATTAATTAACAAACACTGTGTACTTCGTGTCAGTCATTGTATTTTACTCTTCAACAGTCACATCAGGTAATGACAGGTATCCTTCCAAAAATTTAGCTAGATTATTGTTATGATCAAACAATTTAGCCAGAGTGAAGTTACAATTAATCAATTTAACCTGAATGTTGTTACATGTACGATTGAACAATTAAACAAAAGTGTTGTTACGGCTAAATAATTTGGCTAGAGTGTAGTTACGACTAAACAATATATCTAGAGTGTTGTTACGAATAAACAGTTTAGATAGAGTGCTGTTACATGTACAAACAATTTAGCTAAAGTGTTGTAACGATTAAACAGTGAAGATAGAATGCGTTTACAAATAAACAATTTAGCTAGAGTGTTGTTACAACTAAACAACTTAGCTAGAGTGTTGTAACGATTAAAAAAAATAGGCAGAGTATTGTTATGATCAAACAATTTAGCTAGAGTGTTGGTACGATAAAACAATTCAGTTAAAGTGATGCTACGATCAAACATTTTAGGTTTAATGTTGTTACGATTTAAACTAATCTAAGTTGAGTCTTGTCACGACTAAACAATTTATCTACAGTGTTGCTACGATTAGACAGTTTAGCTACATTGTTGTTACGATTATGTGATCACTCAAAATATCACTTTTCAAAAGCATTTGATTTTTTTAAGTCGTTGCTATTGTAGCAAATCGGTTTTTCATCATCGTAAAGAGCTAACTTGTCAATAAAATATCGCAGTATATTTATGACGCAAAACATTATTCATATACAACTCCTAAAACACAAGCAAAGAAAAAATGGACACTTTAAGTGATTTTTTATCTTCAGCCTACTGTATATTTGAGATGTCAAAATTGATGCTGTTAGTAATTGAAATATCAGTGAGTGAGTGGTGATTTTCTTAATATGATAAGCGATCCTATATTAAAGTCCGCACGCATGTCACAGTCAAGAATACATACAGAATATTATAACAGTCGGTTGATCTGCGGCGTCGTATCTTTTGAGTTGGCTGTGATCCTGATCTTAGCAGCCAACGAGAAAGAAACACACGCAGATCCACCGACTGTTATAATATACCTTTTATTATATACCTTTTACCGAATATCATATGTTAAATTTTATATAAACGTTAATTTGTGTCATTAATGGCAAAAATCAATATAACGCGCTATTTCGTGTCACGTTTTATATGACGTCGATGACTTCACTTCTTTCTTCCATATATAAACAAACAGCATTAATAAAACGTTAATGCAAAATGTAAATCATCTTTCTGGTTTATTTAATGCGAAAAAGACGTTGTATTCAGATACGGCTAAATCCATCTGATACGGAAAATTTGATACGGGATGCTGTATTTTACTGCACAAATACTAAAGAAAATTCAGATAAACATTAGCAGGTATATAATAAATGTATATATGACGTTACTTCTTAGATCTGAAGCGATTTTAGAAAAATACAAAAGTGATATACATGTACATTTAGAAATTCTTAATTCTTTCGAATTTCTGACAGATAAATTTGACTTGATTGAGAAATGAATTTAATTTACACAAATGTACGTTAAATTATCATTCGAAATTATTAATTTTATTGCCATGATTAGTTCAAAACAATACAGAGTGGTGCATATTTACCGAGCGACATTGCCCACAAACGTAAAGTGTTACTCAACATAATTAACATATTTCTTATTTGCCTTGATTTTTGAATTGTTTTGATTTAAAATTCTTTGTAATCTCTTCTTGAGCATAATTAGTGATCAAGTGCCGCTCCTACATCATGCGTCTGTCCGTATTATGTTTTCAACTTTGAAAGCAGCAACATATGTTGACCAATTCCAATTTAGTTTGAATACAATTGTAAACAGTTTCGAAATCTAGGATGTGTTAATTGTTTGCAGAGATTTTGCCAGGGTGACAGACAGACTACTACAATGATTGCTACATTGCTGCGTTCTGAACATGTTCTAAGTCTCACTATCTACAATGTGTATATGATTTCGTCCGAGCTCGAAACCAACGTTTGTCATAGTGGTTTTACTTCTTTTCTCGGCTGGCTGTACTGCAATACAGGTGCATCAGTAAGTGTCTGGATAAGCAAACATGTTCAGTGTATTCGCTTACCTTTCTCCCAAAACGTTGTAAGATGTTAACTTAACGAATTCAGCCCAAAACGGTCAAGTTTTCAATTTTTATTTTCATTAATTATATCCTTTCAATGATTCATATTCAAATTTTAAAAGAAATTTACCGTCTATTTAAAAGGAATATAATACCCGTACCCCCATCTTGTAAATTGAGACTAAACGAACGCTATACCGGAAAGAATAATTTGTGAATATTCAGTAGCTATTATAACAATTTAACATAATTTTGGTAATAAAGTGTAAGGGTTACTCCCTAACATACCTTTACAGACATCGCAGAAACTAGTGACTGTTCACATTTAGTGATCTGAATCATTTTACAAATACTTTTAAACGAACTTGTTTTTACCTGTGTGTACTTTTTATCGTATAAGGATGCTGTGATTCAAGTGACATCAGCGAAGTTTCTTCAACATTGTCATGTTTTGAGAGACATTTCTTCGGTAAATGGACTGTTGTTTACATGCATCTCTCCAAACGAAGATTTTCAAAAGTGCATAACTTTTGTGTCTAATTTACTTACGACTAACCCATCTCGGTGTGAATGTACAATTTATTTGACATTTTAAACAGGCTTTTCTTAGTCATCATTCACGTACATCAACAGAGGAATCTGAAGATTTCCGAGAGGTGTTCGCGTCTCAATTATTATTATTTAAAATATGGCGGCCAGTCAACTTTGGAGTGAAGGACTACTTTTTCTGTTAGCGTCGCTGGCTTATTCTTAATACAAGTTATTATGCTTTAAATGTTTAGAATATTATCAGATGCACAAATTCTGTTTGTTTAGGGTAAAATTAATTATTAGCCAGACTTGTATCGTTTATTCCCATATTGAAGGTTACATTGTATCTCACCTTGTAATGTTATACTGAATATACTCCCATTCTCAAAGTCGCTGATAAAGATATGTCTTGAATCCTCGCTCACAATTACATAGTATGGATCTTTCAGTATATCATCATTCAAGGAAATTGTGTTGTGAACATTTCCTTTTGAATCTAGTATGATAACATTGCCAGGACCCTTACAGAGTGCATAGAGATGATCTTTATGATAGGTTATACCAAAACACACTTCTTTAACAGGAAATGTTTGAATAGTTGACAGTTCGCTGCCTGATGTCATTATAAGAATCTCCTTCTTAAGTGGCATTGTTACGGCTTATTGATCCTGAGGTAATGTTGTAATGTCCCATGGTGGTGAGTCCATCTTTTTCTCTTCTACCACCTGCTTACTTCGTGTATCAAATACTTTCAGTTTATTGTTTTTCTTATCAGCCAGTACAAGCTTGTAAGAGGATAAGACAACACATACTGTGATAAGGCATGTGTCATTATCGGACTTTGTTTTGATATTCATGTCTTCTTTGTGGATGAGACCGTCTAGCTTCTTGCTTGGAGTGGCCAGTGATGCTGAAAGGCTGAGCTTTCCTAATGCATTATGTTTGGATAGTATCTTCTGTAGGTCTTGGTTAGGCTCAAATATGTATTGTAAATCTGTCTTTTCTAATACTTCTTTAGATTCCTTGATCTCTCCTGACTTCAGTTTTGACATGGCTTGTTTCATTGCAATATAAAGTTGTCCATTTTGTTTTGTGGTTTTGTAATCTTGTAGGTTGGCCAGAAGTTTATTGATGTCTGTAGAAACATGTGTACATGTATCAAGCACGCTATGGACTATCTGCTTGTCTGAGTACTTCTTTTTGTCAATTTCTGTCAGAATTTCATTTCGTATTTGCTGTATGCGACCATTTACTTCTTCCTGGATTTGATCAATTACTTTGATTAGACCCTCATGACAAGTGTCAATCTGTTTTCCTCTTTCTGTAGCTGTTTGCACAACAGCATTTACTTCTTCCATTAGCCATGATTTACTCTTGTATTCCTCGCTGTCTCCAATACCTATACATTTGTCAGGTATGTAGTCAAGGTTGCAATCCTTATGATTCAGAATCATGCAATCAGGACAGCCTACCTCTTCGTGTTGTTGGCAGAAGAATTTTATCACCATATCTTTATGGACATGGCACTTCTCAGTACACACCTCGGAATGTGTTTTGGAATGCCTTGCTTATCAATGTTATCTATGTCAAGGAGCTGGTGAATTTTAGATGCTTTTGTTCTTTGATGACATGTAAAACAAGTCTTGCATAGATATTCTTTGCAATCTAAGCAAAAGCCAAGGGACTGGATGTGCTGACCTGCGGTCAAGCATGGGTCACAGCTGTGTTCGATGTCCTCTGTAGATTATAACAATACTGACCCAGAAAAGTCAGATATCTCTAGTCCAGAGACAGCCATATCTGTGGAAAAATGAGTTTATATTCAACCAACTCGCCTTTTTCCTGGTAAAACAAGTACTAGAGTAAAAAACATAAATACATTTATTTCAGATATTTTCTGAGATGACAAAGTTGTATTACAAATAAACTAAATGGATAGATAATACACATAACAATCATACCTTCAAGTTCTAAATGTTGAATCCAAGATAAAGAATCTTAAACACTGGTTTGAGAATTTGCAACTGGTTTTCCTACAAAAAATGCATGTTCTACATTTGTACATGTCACACCGTAAGGATTGGTAAAACCACTTACGTCGTGAAAATATACACACAAGTTATTTCCCTTTAGATTTAAATGAAACAGTCCGGAAACATGTATATCATCCTCAGTGGCCACATATTCTAAGATCTATTTTTAGTTCAAACCGGTAGTCAGTTTCCTATGACAAAAGAGAAATTTACTACAGCTTGCAAAAGTCTATGAAACAACTTTTGGTAAACACCACTTCTTTAACGGAATAGGAGTAAATACTCTGCGCCGTAAGCTGTTACTTTATATGCATTGATATAAGATAGTATGAACTCCAAAATAAGCTGTCGACAAAGACCTCGTCAGAATCCTCCCGCCAGTTGTCGTTGTTCACAGGTTTGACCGTATGTGAATGTTATCTATTCCAGAGTGTCTGTTTGGCAGAGCCCCTTATGCGTCTAAGTCTTACGGAGAGTTGGAGGAAAGTATCTGGGAACCAAAACCTGTAGAGGTATGACTAGTGTTTCTAAGCATACCAACATACACGCAAGGGCTGCAGTGCTGTAAAGTATACGTCTGTTTTGTGAAAACATAAACACTAATAATTTTATTCATTGAAGGGTAGGATGGTTCAGAGTAAAGGGGCAGTACAGTGCTCTATCGAATATATTGTATGCTCACCTGAGTAATAAAATTTGCTCATTGAGGAGGGATTTGGCAGCTTAAATAGAATTGTTGTTTAAAGCTAATTTCAACGTAACCATATTTGAGCCATTGTAACAGGCAGTCAGTTTACATAACAATCGTTCTATTCTCGGTAAGAACTAGTACTAGATCCCTATCCTCCGTATGAAATTCCCGACATTCTAACACAAAGAGACATGGTCGGTTATTGTGCTCGCACTTAGCCTACAAGAGGTTACAGTTATTTCAAATCAGTGACAGCCTCGTGGTCGAGTGGTAAGAGTCACATAAATATTAATATCTATGTAATTGGCAAATGTTTATGTTTGACGGAAACCTTCTGGTTATAAAATGTTGTATGTGAACTGATATAGTATCTAAATGTAGCCGAAACTGTTTATCGTACAATATTTTATAACGCCCTTCATAATATTGCTGATCTTCAGATATGCTTCTGTTATATTGTAACAAACAAAAATTATTAAAAGGAATCTTAAAAGATAATACCAGGTTGTATTGATCGTCTTGTGTTATTTGTCGCATTTAAGAACAACCTCTATTGTGTATTAAATAATTTTTGTACAATTGCTTGAAAAAGGTAGTCCTATAACTTTCGAAATCTTAGTTTCAATGTATATAAACACCTAGAAAAAAGTTAAGCACCCACAGGAAGTTTGAAAAGTTTAAAACATTGAGAATTTTTTTTTTTTTTTTTTTTTTTTTTTTTTTCCCCTCTTTCTCCCTCTTTTTTTTTTTTTCCCCACAAAAAAAAAAAAAACTTTTTTTCCCCCCAACCCCCCCCCCCCCCCCCCCCGCCCCCCCCCCCCCCCCCCCCCCCCCCCCCCCCCCCCCCCCCCCCCCCCCCCCCCCCCCGCGCGGGGGGCCCCCGAGAAAGAATTTTTGACATGCTGTTCCCAAAATGTTATAGATAATTTTTAACATACAAAAAGTCATGCCCCATTTCTAGAAAATGTTGATTTTTCCTAAAAACTTTGATGTTCAAAATTTAACATGGCCAAAAAAGTACATGAAAATTGTAATACTATCTGATTATTTCATATAAGTTTTATAACCTTGTTGATTATATAGTAAATGGTGTATAATGTCTGAAAGAAAACATAGTTCTTGTTACTCTGATAACAAAACTGTACCAAAGTTTTGAATAATAAATGAAATACATGTATTTTCTTATCCCTTGTGCGATGTCATTTTATAAATAATTCAAAAATGGGGGTGGGGTTATTCACATTCCTATAACTTTTTTTTCACGGTAAAATTCTTTTAAAATTTGTTTTTAAATCCAGGAAATGATACAGATTAAGAAAATATTAAGCCTATAATGATTTGAATTGGTGCCCATTAGGGTTCTACTACTTAAAAAAGATCCGAGGTTTATCTGGAGGCATGGTAGTCAGGGTCAGGGTGGTCACCCAGGAACAGTGAAGGTTTACTCTGCTACTGAACGTATGAAGTACGGTTGTCATCTGAAAAATAAATATTTCATTTTTTACTCTAATTCGCCACCGAAAATCTTCATATGTCCTCTACAGTTCCATACTTTATGTGTTTCTGATTTCGGAAAACAACGGCATCCGTTGAT
>JAFMSR010000009.1:42283517-42326017 GCA_022818135.1 Saxidomus purpurata | reverse complement strand
TCTGTTTTGCCAAATAAATGTTTATTTAGACAGATTGTGTTATGTGACAGTAGCGAAACATAGGTGTATAGACCAGGCACGCGTTGCCTGCGTTATTTGTGTTAGAACCTCATTGCCTCGTGGTTTCTTTATTTGGTGTTATATGCGACGTTCTTATTCTGTTAAATTACTTATAGAGTCTAGTTAAGAGGTATTTTACCCTAGGTCTGAAGCGGGGGATTTAAACACAAAAATCGACAAACTTTGCAGTTTTTTTTGCTTTTGTCAGATTAGTTTTGTCATAATAACACATGTAATAAAAATAATACAATGTAAAAATAGCGACATTATCTGAGAGGCTGCACAGTTGGGCAAGCCACATCTTCCCTGCGGCCTCAGCACAGATGTTAAAAATTCAGATAAAATTTACAAATAAACCCGACAGGTACAGTTACAAATTAGATAGTTATAGCAATATACACTAAAACGCCAAAGCAGTCATTTTTGGGGGACAGGTCTCGAAATCCAAAATCATCTATACTTTTGGCGATTCAGTAAATGATATGTTTTTTTTGCGTTAGGAATATCGCATGCAGCAACGCTTAAATGCCATTAGGTTGAGAAAAGCAAACGTCCTTCCTTGAAACCTTTTTGTCTTGTTGGCCCTCGACCGGAAGTAAGTACAGCAGTTCCCTCATTCAACCAGTAAATAAGATTTTTGCGTTTACGGGCAGTGTCACTCATTATGTAAAATTGTGTTATTTAAGTTTAATTATTTACTGTATAAATCAGCCTAAAAATATTGGAATTTTATTTTCTTTACTTTGCATGAAGCAGAAAGTAAAGAATTTGTTTTATCTGATATGATAGTCACAATTAAAAAAACAAAAACTATCTTTAACGAATACATCAAATGTTAAGTTAATAAAGGAGGCAATGTTCACCAGATACTTATCTGTGCAAGAAGCCAAAATCGTGTATAATCACCATAATTGTATACTTTGCATAAATATTATTGCTTTCCTGAGCATTTTTAAATTATATATTAAACGTTACTGTGTACATGTACATGTATAAACAGAGAATTATATCTCCTTAGTACATGGTTCCAGGCTGTGTATAAAAAGCATTACCTAATGTGTAGAAACTAGCATCATAAAAGCAGTTTGTTATTTTCGAGTATTTGTTGAGATATTTGTATGTGGAGTACTACAAGATTTTTGTAAATATTCCATTGACATGTAACAACACTTTGAAATATGAGACCTATCACATTTCATTTGTTCGAGTCCAACTTTATTCCTTGACATATAGTATTAGTTATATAGATCCTTGACGGAATATACGGCCCCTAAAGCCTGTTTGAATTGATATAACCCGAGTCGCCAGGCGAGACTTTATATCGATTGAAAAAGGCTTAACGAGGCCGTATACCTCGTCATGGATCTATATAACGAATTTATAAAACCGAAGATGTATTTGGGAGACAAGAAAACTACATGAATTGTTGTCGAATTATTGCTGTTATACATGTATTTATAAATGACCATAAGACGATATCCATTTGAGACTCAAAACCTTTTGTCTTCGTATGATTTCCGTAATCCTCTTCGTATGATTCCGTATTCCTCTCGTAATCAGCCGCTCTTGGTTCAATTCAAAGAAAAGAATAATAATCCTGTGGCTTACGGTGTTTTCGACCCGAAAGCAAAGTACAGGTTGAAATTTTTGTATTATTTGCAGTCAAATAATATTTAATTTCCGTTAAACTGGTCCCATTTTGATTTTAATACATTATGGTGTATGTCGTCACAGTTCAAGTCTACGCCACCGAGACATTAATGTTTTTCAATTTATTATTTGGCTAATTGATGTGACCCAAAATAAGGATGAAAAGCGTTTTATTGTAGTAGGACTTCACTTTATTTCAATACAGACAATTGAAATAGGCCTATTACATAAACATAATAGATAGGACATTTGTTTTCAGATTTTCCTCTAATTTAGCGGTATTCTATTTCGTCATTCTAGAAAATTAATGTGTACATGTCTTGTAAGCAGACATTAGTTTCGAAAAAGAATACCTTTAAATTGAAGAGTACTTATTAGTGTCAGTGACAGTGTTTTCATTTTCTAAAAACGTCATTCCACTTGGATTCATGGAAAATGACCTTGATCGACTGGAATGAGATGTTATATCCGTAACCCGTTTTGTCTGGGGAGAAACGAAAGTTAAGATAGCATAAATGTAAGTTTCAATGTCTCTGCATATGATTGAGTTTTCTAAACGACGTATTCAGTGCTTTAAAACGTCGTTGAAAAAAAAATCGAATCGGTGATACGGGGGCAATTTTGTTTTGAATATAAACAGAGTTTACAAAGCTTCTCTAGCCAATCCGAAAAGGCAGAAACGATGAGGTTTCAAACGGGAGACGGTATATACTGGATTGTTTAAGGCGTATACGGGATAATATACAGGTGCTCTTGTCCAATAAGAAACTATCAAATTTATCTGCTGTATCATAAAAACATACGTATATAAGCGTTTTTGCAACGTTTAATTGGAGACAAGCACAGTTCAATGTTTTTTTATTATCACAAGAGAGTTATTACGACTGCATGACTACATTGTAACTTTAGGCAAAAGATGATGCCATAATAGGCGGGAACGCGCGTCAAAAATCGTTCCAGTGGATATTGATCAATAAGATATACAGGGAGAGACGACGGGTAACATTGACAGTATTCTGGTACCGGGACAGTGGTAAAACAACTTTGTCCAAAATGTTGTGAATTTTTGGGAAGAACTAGTATGAAGTGTATTTGTGCATATCACAATTTTGGGTCATGTAGTCAAATCAGAGGGGCATGAAATTGAAAAATATTGAAAAAATATGACCACTCTTCATCTCCTAAACTCTTCTGGGGAACAGGAAGTGTGGTTGTATACTATTTTATTTGGGCTCATATGGTCAAAGGTCAAGGTCACAGGGTCCTGAAACTTTATATTATTGTCTGCTGTTCATCTCCTATGCCATGTGATTGATTTTTATCATATTTAATTGGAAGGATCAGTATGAAGTCTAGTTGTGCATATTATACATCGTAACATGGGATCATATAGTTAAAGGTCAAAGTCACAGGGACAGGAAATCTGAAAATATTGTCTTCTTTTCATATAAAAAAGTGCCTGTTTGATTTTCATCTCAATTACAGGAAACTTCAGCGTGAAGTCTTTCCATTATCTTATAATTTGGGGACCATTTCACGGTCCTCACAGGGCCTTGTAGATAAAAAAAAATATTGTATGCTCTACATTCCCAAAACTTAGTTCAAACATTGTCTCTAGCAACAATACGAAATGTAGTTGGTCATATGTTAATTACGGACCACTTTGGTGTTTCTTACCCCAGTCCGTAATATGTTAGGGAAGGGCGGTCCTATCCAAGTTTTTCTTGCAGGAGGGATTGGGACAGAGGGGAGACATTTGTGTTTTTAAAAACAATCTATTTCAAATAAATTTTATCAATAATTTATATTTCGTATGTTTTGAATCATTTTTTTTATTTTCGTATGTTTTCAAATTCAGAGTACAATGTAACACAGTTTTAGAGTAACTGAAAAAAAGTTATCAGTTCTATAATTCTACTTGTAAATTGATGATTATGCATATGAGTACTCATGGGGCTTAATATTGGGTGATATTAATACCAATACTTTACTATCAATTAGTATGGTATTTATACTAGCAATTCTTCTGGGAAACATTAAAGGTTAACAGAATAGCAGAATGGAAATATCGGTGATTTGTTTAATTCCATTAGTATAATGTTTCATGTTAGTTGTGTTGTTTTTCTCTGCTTAATATCTAGATACAATTAATTGTTTATCAATTATTCATTTAATGGTTTATTATTTATTACAGGCTCTAAAAATGATTATTCTAATGTGCAAAAATAAAAATCCAGATGGCTCTAATATGATTAAAAAGTGTGAAAAGGAAAAATATCAATCCGCTTCCTCGTGCATTAACCCAAAAAATTGCAAAATATACTGAAGGGAAAAAGAAACGCAGGGCAAACCTTCGTGGTGGTTTGAAGGAATATATTAGACGTTATATAAAGTAGTATAAAGACTCTATCTTTCATGAACAAATCAGTTTATGAACCCTCTGAGCTTCTGTTAGCCGTACCACAATTGAAAGAATTTACAATGCAATATAAATAGTGCAAAGTCTATTAGTGCTGCAACATAATGAGCAAATGAAGCCTATTTCTAGAGGTAACCGGGGCACCAAATACCACATTTTTGTATTATATATCAAAATGACCGCCAGGGTCTGTAGTTTCTGAAACTGCTTGTTGCAGTTGCCAAATCCGTGCCGCAACATGAATATCAGGGTGTAATTTACGTTACCCCTAAAATCTTAAAACAAAAGAAAAGAAGTTCACACTGAGTTATTACTCTGGTAACGCATGATATATTAGTAATTACATCATATTTGATAATAACAATTTGTGTACATAAATTATATCCATTCAAATTCTGTGTTTGACCATAGCAAAACATACGAGTGCCATGTACTTTACATGACCTTACGTTACAAAATATTGTAATATAGATTTTATCATTTGTTATGACAACGTTTGATTATTGGTACAGATCAATGAAATAATCAACTAAGTCACACATTTTCTTTCTAATGAACACAGATTAGAATCCACATAACATGTACTTTACGCTATATCCATGTAATAATACGTTACTTTTGATAACATAATATTAAGAAAAATGACAACATTGACGACAACTGCTTAACTTATAAAATACATTTGATATATGACATTTACGAAATGATTTACTCTAACACATGTTATGAAGTGAATAAATCTGACATATGGAGCAGTGTACTTTACGTTACTTTACGTTACTTTACGTTACTATAAGATAGAAATGCACTATACAATAGCCTTAACTATTGAGGTGCAAAGTGCATATTTTCTCATTTAAAATGTTTTTTTGTAATCTTTATAGTAGTAAAGATAAGAATTGAAACAAATGCATTTCACATAATCTTTCAGCACAACATAGATCTAAATTCTAAATACATCTTACATGTACATTTAGTACAGCAGATATATGACGGTTTACTATGTTACCATCACAAATTTTAAGATACAAGTACATTGTATGTAAATTATTCAAACAGGTTCTAAAAAATTAAAGACTCCCACATTTATCACAAAGGTCAATACATGTCATTTCCTATGGTTTGTTACACTGTCTTCATCAGTCAGATCTTGATTTGTAATTTACATGACTTTGCATTACTAACTTAATAGCATAGATAGGTTATACTGTAGATTATTTATTGGTATGTATGTTCATTTAATGACAAATCATAAAATGCTGACATGTTTTTGAAGTTTCTTACACCCAACTTAATTTGAGAAAAGGGCGTGTCAAGAAGCACTGAAATTTACATTACTTTACGTTATATAATAAAAAAATAAAAGGTAAATATTTATGAAATAAATTGTAAGTGTCTGGCAAGAATATGCTAATTTCGTGTTACTGCATAAGAAAGAGTATCGGTTCGAAACTGACGGTTGGATTTTTGCACACTGATTGTAGTTTATACTTTGTTGCTAGCCATATGCAATAATGAAAAACAAGATGATTTTGGTTATAGACGTTTAACCGTCAAATGAATAGAACATATATACAATTGAAAAATAAGCAAATGATCATTTTGTTGATATTTCGTTTTATTCATGATAAATGAGCATTCAGTGGGATATATAAGGTTAGAAAATTACTAGTTAAAATATGAATATCTTAATGCCAGCAAATAAAAGAAAATAATGAAAAATCAACACTTATGCACAATCTTTTATTAATATTATCTGATTTTTTTTTCTTTTTATTCATCAATTTAGATCGAGTAACGTAAATTACATAACTCTACTGAAGCTTTTTGCAGAACAAAATGCTAACCATTTTGAATATGCAAGGCCATAATTCAAACCTGTGAATAAAGACATATGTGTGGTTAACATGTATCAGTAGGTACCTGTAGCTTCATTTTATCAGTGTTTAAGTGCACTCAAATGAATGATTCTTTTTCAGTGACTACTTCCTTTGTGTTCTTATTCCACTTAGAAGAAGTACCTTGTTAAGGAGCACATTGATTGGTGAAGAATTTTACTATCCCACAACATTTTATAACACGGATTATTTAATATTTAGGTGAATGTATGACATTGTAGCTTTACTACTGCATAAGATTTGAAAGAGTTATGAATCAAAACGTTTATTTAGGTCCGTGATTAAAAGTAGTATTTTGTAGTTTACTTTACACAGAAATGTACGATAAAATATATTAAAGTCTGGATTATCAAATTTATCAATGACTGTATTGTTTACAGATAATGAATTCCAGGAATTTTATTTTTGATTTGAAATTGAAACGAGTGCATTTTGTTACATGTTCTGTTGCGCTTAATTTGTTAAATTACTGTTGCTTTCATAAGTTTTCATATAGTAACATAATATACACTGCAAAGTACCACTGACGGTTAAATGAATGAAGTGTTTAACATTAAATGTGCATTTAATGCGCTGCTTGGATAAATTCAGTGGCGCATGCATTAGTTTAATGCTTACTGTATATATCAATGTTTAATTCTTATCACTACTTGTAACGTAATGTTAAAAT
Source organism: Saxidomus purpurata (assembly GCA_022818135.1). Lineage (NCBI taxonomy): Eukaryota > Metazoa > Mollusca > Bivalvia > Venerida > Veneridae > Saxidomus > Saxidomus purpurata. The sequence continues at coordinate 42,319,320 of JAFMSR010000009.1, read as the reverse complement.
ACTTTGAAATTGAGTAAGCAGTAAGCTTAACATAATGGGAGATGTACTTCTTTTCATTATCACACAACGTGAAGAAGTCACTTAAATTGCACCATAATAATGAGATGAAATGTACTTTGTATAAATATACTTCGATTAGATGATATAAATTCACAAAAGTTACATAATACTGTGAACCTGATGTATTAAGTAATCAGCATTTAGCGTAACAGTATATAACTTCGGTAAAGTATGATGTATACTATCGTAGTAATGTAAATTATATGTTAGTCACATTCAATTAATGAAATATGTTTAGCATTTGTCAAATTTAATGGATCAGGTGTGATTTCAGAGAAGGCTACGTTAAAAATATTTGACACACTCGTATATATTATGGTATTATGTCAATATCTGTAGTAAACAAAGATGTATTCAAATTAGTCACACATAATATTCCTAATGACATGGGTTTTAATCCTTATTGTCTGTACATTGTATTATATCATTAATAAAAATGTTACTTTTTACCTCAAAAAGTCATTGGAAATCACATAGTGTTCAGTTCAAAGAAAATGTTGATCCATTAAATTTGACAAATCCTAAACATATTTATGCATTGCGTGTGACACATATATTATTTAAATTACTTTACGATACTTTAAGATTGAAGGTGTACTTTACTTTTTGATAATAAGTCATAAATAAATAGTTTCTTATTTTCTATGTTCATGATGCTTGCATATTTGTAGCCACTAGCCAGTGAATGAAATTGTATATATTACGTTACCACTTATATATGATACCCGACTATATTATCGTATATGACATTGAGATACATACAAATACAAAAACATCTTAATATTATATAATCTGTGTTAGGCCTAAAAAGTAGGTAGTCTGTTTCTTCCATAAATATTACATTAAAGACCTTGAAATAGCTGAAAACTGTTATGGGTCCTCACCAAATTACAAAATCACACTAAAAAAAATAAATAAAAAAATCACCTATCTACCGACCCATCTTTTTTCAGCATGTAACAAGAAACAGAAATATTTTTAGGCCTTATAAAAGGTTGTGGGATAGTAAAAGTCTTCCACAATTAATGTGCTCCTTAACGAGGTACTAATTCTAGGTGGAATAAGAACACAAAGGAAAAAGTCACTTAAAGGGAACCTTTCATTTTAGTGTGTGACAAAATGAAGCTACAGGTACACACTGAAACAATTTAACCATACATATGTCTTTATTCAAAGGTTTAAATTACCCATCAAATTACAAAATCACACTAAAAAATTTTTTTTTAAATTACCTACCTACCGACCCATCTTTTTTCAGCACGTTACAGGAAACAGAAATATTTTTAGGCCTTATAAAAGGTTTTGGATTGTAAAATTCTTCACCAATCAATGTGCTCCTTAGCAAGGTACTTATTCTAGGTGGAATAAGTACACAAAGGAAATAGTCACTTAAAAGGAACCATTCATTTGAGTGCACTTAAACACTGATAAAATGAAGCTACAGGTACACACTGAAAATAATAATAAAAAATGTTTTAATTTTTTACAAAATATTATTTTTTTAAAATAAAGGGATAAAAAAAAAAAACCCCCCTAAAAAAAAAATAAAAAAAAAAAAAAAAAAAAAAAAAAAAAACCACAACCCCCCCCCCTAAAAAAATTTATTTTTTCCACAAAAAAAAAAAATAATTTTTTTTAATAAAAAAAAAAAAAAAAAAAAAAAATAAAAAAACAAAAAAAAAAATAATTTATAATATTTTTTTTTTTTTTTAAAAAAAAAAATTTTTTTATATAAAAAAAAAAAAAAAAAAAAAAAACAAAAAACCAAAATTTTTAAAAAAAAAAAACATTTTATATTATAAAAAAAAAAAAAAAAAAAAAAAAAAAATTTTATTTTTTTTTTTTTATAAAAAAAAAAAAAAAAAAAAAAACCCTCTAAACAAAAAAAAAAAAAAAAAAAAAAAAAAAAAAAAAAAAAAAAAAAAAAAAAAAAAAAAAAAAAAAAAAAAAAAAAAAAACACCCCCCCCCCCCCCCCCCCCCCCCCCCCCCCCCCCCAAAAAACCCCCCCCCCCCCCCCCCCCCCCCCCCCCCCCCCCCCCCCCCCCCCCCCCCCCCCCCCCCCCCCCCCCCCCCCCCCCCCCCCCCCCCCCCCCCCCCCCCCCCCCCCCCCCCCCCCCCCCCCCCCCCCCCCCCCCCCCCCCCCCCCCCACCCCCCCCCCAACGTCGGCACTAGCGATGGAAATCACTAACTGATACACGTTAACCACAAATATGTCTTTATTCACAGGTTTGAATTATGGCCTTGCATATTCAAAATGGTTAGCATTTTGTTCTGCAAAAAGCTTCAGTAGAGTTATGTAATTTACGTTACTCGATCTACATTGATGAATAAAATAGAAAAACAAATTCAGATAATATTAATAAAAGATTGTGCATAAGTGTTGATTTTTCATTATTTTCTTTTATTTGCTGGCATTAAGATATTCATATTTTACCTAGTAATCTTCTAACTTATTATCCCACTGAATGCTCATTTATCATGAATAAAACGAAATATCAACAAAATGATCATTTGCTTATTTTTCAATTGTATATATGTTCTATTCATTTGACGGTTAAACGTCTATAACCAAAATCATCTTGTTTTTCATTATTGCATATGGCTAGCAACAAAGTATAAACTACAATCAGTGTGCAAAAATCCAACCGTCAGTTTCGAACCGATACTCTTTCTTATGCAGTAACTCGAAATTAGCATATTCTTGCCAGACACTTACAATTTATTTCATAAATATTTACCTTTTTTTTTTTATTATATAACGTAAAGTAATGTAAATTTCAGTGCTTCTTGACACGTCCTTTTCTCAAATTAAGCTGGGTGTAAGAAACTTCGAATACATGTCAGCATTTTATGATTTGTCATTAAATGAACATACATACCAATAAATAAACTGCAGTATTAACTATCTATGCTATTAAGTTAGTAATGCAGAGTCATGTAAATTACAAATCAAGATCTGACTGATGAAGACAGTGTAACAAACCATAGGAAATGACATGTATTGACCTTTGTGATAAATGTGGGAGTCTTTAATTTTTTAGAACCTGTTTGAATAATTTACATACAATGTACTTGTATCTTAAAATTTTTGATGGTAACATAGTAAACCGTCATATATCTGCAGTACTAAATGTACATGTAAGATGTATTTAGAATTAAGATCTATGTTGTGCTGAAAGATTATGTGAAATGCATTTGTAATGTATTATTACATGGATATAGCGTAAAGTACATGTTATGTGGATTCTAATCTGTGTTCATTAGAAAGAAAATGTGTGACTTAGTTGATTATTCCATTGATCTGTACCAATAATCAAAATTTATCATAACAAATGATAAAATCTACATTACAATATTTTGTCATGTAAAGTACATGGCACTCGTATGTTTTACTATGGACAAACATGATGACATCATAAATGCGTAATATAAGAATAAAGAATATAAAATATCAATTATACACTAAAAGATACGCTTCAACATAGAAAACACATGTGAAACTGTATATTTACTACTAGGCATGAGAAAAGGGAGAAAAGCATTTATAATTGCAGGAACGTGTTTTTCAATATTTTGACTTTTCCCTGAAATGACACAAAACTGACTGAAAAAAATAGCGTACATTACCGTTTTAATCAACATGATTCTAACGACATTGAAAAGTTTATAACAAGAGGTTATTACCACGGGGTTAGTGATATTGGCCCCTTTACAGTTACTTATTACTCAGTTTCACTTTCCTGACTGATACACAAACAAGGCTCTATGAGGATCTTAACCTAAATGCGTCAAGTACGTTTGATTTACTTCCACGATATTTTTTTCTAATGCTAAAGCTCTGTCGAATGAAATACAACCCAAGAAAATAAATGAATTTATTTTGAAAGTTTACCTTAAGTTGCTAAATTTCTGATACAAGAACAAGTTTGTTGAAGTTAAGCATCTATAACGACAAAAGGTCATGTAAATTAGTTTCATGAATAATATATAATATAACAACATCAAGTGAAAAATGTCTGCAATTATTTCATATCGCTATTACATATATACTCAATAATTATCATTTTGACATTAGCTTGGAACGTGAACTATCAAAAGAACTCTTTGAAAATCTTGATAATTATACTCCGGGAAAAGTTCACAGTGATTGCTGCAAATGCTAGGGTGAGCAGTGGTACTTATTGAAATCGTATAATAATACGAAATAAGTCTCTTAAAACTGTTCTATGAAGAAAGGAAAATTACATATAATTTACAAAATGGAATTAATGAGCTTACATATTGGATAAATTACCGTGAGACAAACCAGTTCGTAAAAAAACATACACCGTTTTTGGCATTTACAGCTGGTAATTAGATAATATTGTTAAATTCCAGGAAATGAACAAAACTGTGAACAATAGACTAACTCGAAAACATCGTAAACCTCAAGTTGATCTTAAGGTCGTAAGCATTTTGTCTACTAACTCAAAAACCTCGTAAGTTACGGTGTCACCGTAAGTCTCACCTTAACTTAAGGTGACAAAATCGACCCCTTAACATCATCGTAACTATAGCTAACTACTTGAGAAAGACTTTTAAATTTACTTGATCTACCTTATAAAGACTAAGTTGTAATGTTTTCCTTTGAAGTTGCATATACGTATATAATTATGTTTTTGGTTTTACATCGAATATCAGTATATACATGTAGTTTCACTTTTCCATTCGCAAATCAGGCAGCTAGCTTCTTTTGAAAAACCGTTTCTTGCATAAAAGTAAGTTGTGTTTGGTTTACGTGTATCTCTGGTAGCAAATGATTTTGTCTTTGCGATCAGTGCAGATCATGATCATCATGCACATCCGTGCAGTCTTTAATTTTTTAGAACCTGTTTGAATATTTTACATGCAATGTAGTTGCATTTTAAAATTTGTGATGGTAACATAGTAAACCATCATATATCTGCTGTACTAAATGTACATGTAAGATGTATTTAGAATTTAGATCTTTGTTGAGCTGAAAGATTATGTGAAATGCATTTGTTTCAATTCTTATCTTTACTACTATAAAGATTACAAAAAACATTTTAAATGAGAAAATATGCACTTTGCACCTCAGTAGTTAAGGCTATTGTATAGTGCATTTCTATCTTATAGTAACGTAAAGTAACGTAAAGTACACTGCTCCATATGTCAGATTTATTCACTTCATAACATGTGGAGGAGTTAATCATTTCGCAAATGTCATATATCAAATGTATTTTATAAGTTAAGCAGTTGTCGTCAATGTTGTCATTTTTCTTAATATTATGTTATCAAAAGTAACGTATTATTACATGGATATAGCGTAAAGTACATGTTATGTGGATTCTAATCTGTGTTTATGAGAAAGAAAATGTGTGACTTAGTTGATTATTTCATTGATCTGTACCAATAATCAAAATTTATCATAACAAATGATAAAATCTACACTACAATATTTTGTAACGTAAGGTCATGTAAAGTACTTGGTACTCGTATGTTTTACTATGGTCAAACACAGAATTTGAATGGATAGAATTTATGTGCACAAACTGTTATTATCAAATATGATGTAATTACTAATATATCATGCGTTACCAGAGTAATAATTTAGTGTGAACTTCTTTTCTTTTGTTTTTAGATTTTAGGGGTAACGTAAATTACACCCATATATTCATGTTGCGGCACAGATTTGGCAACTGCAACAAGCAGTTTCAGAAACTACAGACCCTGGCGGTCATTTTGATATATAATACAAAATGTGGTATTGGGTGCCCCGGTCCCTCTCTCAATACTGCAATGAAGTTGCAGCACTATTCTCAAGAAGTAACAGAATATTGCATTGTTTTGTTACCCTGCGTTTCTTTTTCCCTTCAGTATATAAGGTTTGTCTACAAAAAACAACATTTCATTATAACCTTAAAGAAAAACAAGAAGCCAAAAAATCATTTCCAACAGTTGGTGATCCTGTTAATGAGATTCATGATATTATTCCTTTGAATCACTAATGTCAGTTAATTATTCTTTGTCAAATGTAAGAAGTTTCTTCACATGTGTTTTCATGTCGGTATATTTTAAAGCTGCTCACTCCTAGTTTTGTGTGAAATATTTAGTTTTTCAAAAAGGATATACTACATCATAAAAAGTAAAAGTAATGGATAAAAGTAAAAGTAATGGATAGAATCAACCTCACAGGTAAATATCTCGGTAGAAATTTGAACAAATCTGTTGAAAATGTTGGTGAGCTTGGTTTGACGGCATTAAAAGGACATTAAACAGGATCAGAATAATTTAGGATATTTGGAACTGTGAATTTGGTATTTAGATTTTATCTCAACTTTGTAATTTGGATAAAATAAATTTTGTAAAGTTTGTTGCTGGTTTTGTGTTTCTCGTTACGCTTGGCTCGTAACACATCTCTTTCATGTACCCAAAGTCGCCCCAACCAATCGTTTGTGTTTACAAATATTTTTTATTGAATTCTCATTTTGCGTTTTATCATTGGAGTCACATTTTCATTTTTGATGTCAAAATGACATGCAGCTCTTATGTCACGATAGAAGGTGTCTTACTAGCGACATTGAAATTTTTTGGGCATAAAGTATTCACCAAGTTGTTTTAAATTGAATTCACGTGAATAATTGACAAAAAAGTCACAAACACACTAAAAGGTTACTATAATTGGAACGATCAGTTCCATATCGAAAATAGTTAGTATCCCTATACTACATTAACACTAATTATGTGTTATCTCTGCTGCATATGATTTAATATCGAAATATGATAAATGTATCCGAATATCACCGAAAGACAGGGATAATGCAGAGGTTTTAATATCACATTTTATCTTTTATGCTTTTAGAAAGAATAGTTTTTGATTAAAAAAAATATTAATTTAGTTTTTGTTGTAGTATGAAATGGTATGCACTTAACCAGAAATCTTATCACCTGAAGGTTTGTAGATTTTGTAGTCAAATATTACCACTACAATGTACTTTATACACGTGTAATATCTAAATTATTTTTACTACAATGTATATAATCGGTGATAAACATCTATCAGTTGTCACCTGAAAAAGTCTTTGGTGATTTGGAAATACAGTATCCGTTAAATCTTTTGAGGTACAGAGTGCTCACAATGAAAGCAGTGAATATTTAAACTAAGAAAAGGTCATATTTTATAAAGAAATCATGAATTCGAAACATGGACTCATTCACAAACATTGAACAACACAGCACCGACCATCTACCAGACGTTCACATAGGATCGTGTGACACAGGAACATACAGCAGTAATGACACACATTTCAGACATGTAATGTTAAGCAACTAAAGGCATGCATTTCGTCATGGGCACCAAAAGCCTAAACTTACAATATTAAGTGTGTTTTCAGCTAGCCACATTCATAAGGCAACCACATTCATTAAGTAGCCACCTTCATTTATCCCCTAACTGGCTGGAACAGACAAATGTGACAGTTTATAAAGACAAAAATACACACATATGAACTGAAATCTAATGAGGCTATAACGGAGAGAATTTATTTTTTGTCCTTGTACTTTTGTTGGAACTGTTTTGTTTGGAATTCTTTTTCAGATGCAAATAAGGATTTCACCTTTGTGCTCAAAACAAATGAGGCAAAAATAAATACTCCTTGCAACGAATTCACCTCAGACACTACAAATGAAAACCAAACAGTGTTAAATAGGCTGTTGGCTATGAGCACTGACCAAGTTATACCTACACATGTGCACAGTTTCAGGAAGATATAGAATTGTTTTCTCTTTTGGTTGCTTCGTACGTTCGTAGATGTTTGAATCTTGTTGAAAGTTAAAGAGAAAAAGACGACATTAGACAAAAGCATGAGACATGGTGGAGTCAAACATATTTGGTGAAGAAACGCCTCTGATTACGAGATTGGAAAGATCAAAAAGATAAACACTTTGAACATGCCAAAGGCGCAAATGTGCATTGCACAAAAGGCAGCCATCCAAAAATAGTGAATGCAAATACCTACGGAAATGCACTTTGGGGACTTACTTGTACCTCGTTAACCAAACTGAAGAAAACCTTGAGAGCAAAATAAGGAAACACATAGGAGCATCACGCATTTGTTTAGTATTCTGCGCAATGAAAGAAAGTAAACAGTAAATCACAAATGTCAGGAAAAGACAGGCGATAATATTGTTAAGACTAACGTAAACGTTTTCAGTGCCTTCTCAATATCGAATTGGTCAACAACAGCCTCCTTTGAAAGTTTCGTGTTACTTTATTCTGATTCTGATATAATCGTCAACACAAATCGTAACGTAATTTCCCATGGCATACATAAGTGGCATTAAAATTCAAATTGCGACATTTTTTACTACTTTCTGTAAAGTATATAGGTTTTGATTAATAACACCATTGTGTATTTATGTTTTATATTAATTTTCGATTTACTGCTTTTGTATTAATGATTCGGCAGTTAGTTATTAAGTTAAGTAACTGTTATTGATAATATGAATCCATTTAACTTCAGTTTCATTAATAATAAAATGATTTATAGCTTTTGTTTACCTGTACATTAACATTTTCTGTTAACGAAGTTCATTTACTGCTTCATACCTAATATCATCGAAAGTTATACATGTAACATTAGATGTTCCATCATTTTGACTGACCAGATCAGGTAAATAACATACAACAGACACTAAAAGGAAGAAATAATTTTACAAGCAGTTCAGTAGCCAGGAAGAGAGCTGAACCTAGAGTTGCTTGCTCTATTAACATAGGCCGAAAAAGTGATACACTTTTTCAAACATTCAAATTATGTCCAATATGCTTTAATATTTCATTGAAAACATCAAATTTACGTGACACAATATTTAGATATTACCTATACTCACATGCGATCAGAAAATTATCTTATATTATGGACGCCTCTTTAAAAAGTTGGTGACCTGCTGTGTTCATAGTAAATATCAACGATTCACGAATTGTCAAGAGACTGGACATCCGCTTATCGCCTTTTCACAGACGCGCGCACGCGGCACGCACGCACGCACGCACGCACGCACGCACGCACGCACGCACTTAAACTAAAATAACTTAAATGTATTCATGTTTCAGCAAGCTCGGGTTAGGGAATAATTCTGGTTGACGCTGTTTTTTCATCCATTTGTCACGCATGTATGTATATTAGGGTTAGTTATGTGTATACAATTAAAACTTAGTTGAAACTTCAGCTTCTTTAGAGAAGTTGTAGTCGGAGGGCTCGATATGCGTAATGATTTTGAGTTCATTTCTTATTATATATTGTAAATACATGTATATATTTTTTAAAATCTGGAACTGATTATTAACATTTGCTTTTATTTGACGAGAATATATTTTTCTTTTATTTTTAACACACATATGCATAAAATTAAAAGATATTTATATACTTGCCTCTTTTTACATGTAATACATATGCAAAAAAGTAAATTATTCTTTTGATAGTTGTAACGTGATATTGACAGCACTTTTATGAATATTGAAAACAAAATAAAAAAGAAAGTGAAATGATGAGAGAAAAGCTATATTGCGGACAACATAAATAGATAAATAGTAAATAGCTTGTGGATAGCTGATCAATAAAAGAGAGAAAAAAATAAGAAAGCAAGTAAACTAAAGGTATGGTGTCCTGTAAAAAAACAAGGAGAGATGGGTGTCAATCTTGATTTTATTGTACTTTGATGTTATATCATTTTTAAAGCCAAGATTTAAAAGACAACATCATGGTGCATTTTATTCTTTGTGAGTTCAATTATTCGGCTTGATTGGATTAGTTCTTCCTGAGTTATGGCACTTGATTTAACACACATTGTAATATCTAACAGTGTTTACACTCTGGCACCACTATTTCTTCATTAATCCTAACCAATGTTGACGGAACTTGGCAGGGATGTTCCTTGCATGAAGCTCTACCAAACCTGTTCAAAGAATGCAATTCCATGCAAATGTTATGTACAACAACAAGGCCAAGAGGTAAGTTATTTAGCTAAAAACATTGCCATGTAGACCTCTACCGAGATTGATCATATATTGCATCCAGGGTGTCACTGATAACTTCCTTAGCAAAATGTGATTACCTCTAGCAACCAGTGACTTCCTTAGCAACCAGTGATCTCCTATAGCAAACAAATTGACTTCCTTAGCACCTTTTGACTTCCATAGCAACAATTAAGTAACTTAGCAACCAGTGACTACCCATGAAACAAGTGACTTCCTTAGCAACCTGTGACTTCCTTTTAAATGTGACTTCCCCTAGCAATAAATGACTTACCCAGCAACCATTGACTTCATTTGCAACGATTTAGACCCAAAGCAGCTAATGATGCCCCTAGCACTCAATGACTTACCCTTGCAACAAGTGACTTCCCTAGCAACCTTAAGCATCATCTTGCCACAAATAACTCCCTAAGCAAATATTGATGTCCTTAGCAACTAACAAAAGTTGTGTTTGGCAATATACCTATCCACACCGACTCTATAGATTTTATTCCATATTCACTGCATAAAAATATCATGTGACAAATTTAGATCTACTTTCTCACAACGCCATATATTAGTGAGATAATGTCCCAATCCGCTGCTACGCGTCAGAACTGTCAATATGCCATTCCCTCACAAAACATGGAAAAAATGCTATGTTGTTTGCAATTACAACGTTGGTATCCCGTTCACCTCATGGTTTAGTATCATTGTTTATAATAGATGATCGTCAGCGGTATCTACAAATCGCAAAACGAAACGTTTGGCAACTAAAACATCAAAACATTATTATGTGAAACGTATATTTAGTCGTTGGTTACATATAGTAGTGGCAAATTTAATTATTAAACAAATTCCATAGGATAATAATTTTAAAAGGTCAAAGTGTAAAAATATATTATTTGTCGCACATTTATTCATATTTAACCAATAACATTAATGCCTTTAATGCTAGTTCTTTTCACTATTAAGAGCAAATTCATTTGCCAGAAGATAGTTGTCTTGAAAACTCCAAAAAATGCAAAGCTTTGTGTATATTTTGGTTTGTTAAGTACTTACAATAAACATTCGTCATGTATATACCTCTCGCGATTTAGGTATCGTTCAATCGTGTTGGTAGCCGAACGCCCTGGTTGTAGTATGATATGCTTATTAATTATGGCAAACATGATTAACACCAATTTCTAAATAAAACTTTTATTGTGATAGATTCAGTATTTACATGTGTTTTTGCAACCAAAAATTAAATACTACACTTCATAACATGCGAAATACAATACATTTTATTACATATCATTAGAATTATATATTGAAACGTTCTAAGATGTGTAAAACATCATTTCTTATCCTTAAAAGTCAATTTGGGCACATGTCTGTTTCCTTAGTATAAATACAAACAGCTTTTTACAATTGTTTTCTCTACAAAATCCTCATTTTCGTGTTTTAACATAAATTATTAAAAACAATAATTATGATGATACAAAATATTATTTACAATGATAATATGTGAAGATGATAAAATGTGAAGATAGTTGTTAGTATTGCCATATTTCATTAAACTAGTTGTTTTGTGATCTCTACTCCATGCAGTATGATTATGATATCGAATATAATACATTTATCCGAAAGTCACCAAAGGGCAGGCAAGTAGCAGTGACATTAATATCTATTTTGTTTTTGTTTTTTCGTTTTACGCTAACTAATGACATACTGTGTTCTATCGGTGAAATATAATGTGAGGATATAGATATCATACATGTTTCAGTCACAGTGTGGTTAACATAGGTCTGCCGGAACTACTTTTTTCAATGGTGCATACAAATAAGTTGGCTTTAATTTTAATAGTCATTGGATATGGAATATATCTCACAGAGATACAGTAGTTACATTTTCAATCGCGTTTCACGCTCGTGAAAGAAATAGTATTGTATCACTTTTCGTTTAGATATATTCCGTGTCCTCTATTTAAATATTGATTGAAATATACCTGAAATATTTAAGTATCTATTAACATCAGTGTTGAAGGCCGAATTACACAAATATATGTATAATAGGAAAGGTAATCGAACAACAATCAAACATGTACACAAACGAATGAATCCTGCAGCTACAAGAACATACGACAGAAAACGTACACACTGGTGATTTCATGAAGAGCAAATGGAAAGTACATCACATACATGCATTGTGTAATTACCGAAACACTACGACAGCACAAAACGCACTCAAAGTTATACATGAAGAATAAGGTGGATCCGTGATAACTACGTTCGATAAGTCAGTTATCAGAATGGTTTGTAGAAATCAAAATTATCAAAATCTCTCTTAAAATAAAATGCAGTTCAATAAAACTTTGCTCAAATAAATGTTATTTAAGTATTTTGTTTTACATATGTTTAGAAATGTCAGGACTGCTAGACCTAAATATTCCATAGAATTCTATTTGAATACTAACCCAATAACTAAACATCACAGAACATCGTTTTAAATGCCAACATAAGTAATATGATTCTGACAACAATATATCATGTCTTTTTGATAAACACATGTGTACAGAAATAGATATTTGTAAAATTGTGTTTGATTTTGAGTTTCCTTGTCGCGGAAATATGTGTCAAAGGATTAAAAATGTTTGTGTACTGTGGAAGGCCCTTAAACGTAAGGCCTTGTTTTGTTATAGTCGCTTCTGAAAGGGTGAATATAAATTCACCTGTAAGCATTCAAGACACGTTTAAAAAGGTACTTATGTAAAATAAGAATATAATACTGTGAAATTATATAATTTATCTATGAAAATCATATCACACCGGTAACTTATTAGTAAAATAGTCAAATATAACTAAGAGGTTATCCGAAACTGTTATAATTATTGCTTGTTTTCCATCGCACAAAACCCAGATTACAAAAAGAAGTCTCCTTATATAGCACATATAGTTTGAAACAAGCAGTATGCATTAGGCAGAAAAACACATTCTGTAGCCACTCTTATTTCTTACTTGGCTGAGAATATAAACAAAATACATACACAGAATGAACCGAAGTCATCAAAATATTATAAACGTGAAGTAAATGTAAATTTATATCTTCTACTTGTTGTCGAACTATTAACATAATTTTTTTGTTTGGATTTCTTTTTCAAGAGAGATGCAAATAAGGATTTTACCTTCCTGTTCAAGATAAATGAGGCAAAAATAAATGCTCCTTGCAACGAATTTACCCCAGACACTACAAATGAAAACCAAATGATGTTTAAAACGTTGTCGGCAATGAGCAATGGCCAAGTGATACCTACAATTGTGCACAGTTTCAGGAAAATATAGAAGTTCTTTCTTTCTTGGTTACTTTGTACGTTTGGTGATTTTCGAATCTTGTGGAATGTTAAAGAGAAAAAGACAATATTAAATAAAAATAAAAGACATACCGGTGCCAGAAACGTTCCTACGAAGATATAAAAGTTCGAAATGAAACAGTTGGTTTCGCCATACCCAACATTCGAAACACTTGACGTTGAAAGGCTTAAAAGTACAGTAGTTAGGACCAACGTTAGGGGACATAAAACGAAATAGAGAAAGTATTTGATAAACAAACGTCTCTGATTACGACATAACTCATTAGAAAGATCGCTTAGATAAAACACTTTAAACATGTGAAAGGAACAAATATTCATTGCACAAAAGGCAGCCATCCAAAAATAGTGAATGAAAATACCAATCAAAATGCACACAACGGACTTACTTGCACCTCGTAAACCGAATTGCAGAAAACCTTGAGAGCAAAATAAGGAAAAGCATAAAAGCATTACACATTTGCCTGGCATTGTGCGCAATGAAGGAAATAAACAGTAAATTGTAAACGTCAAGAATAGACATATAAGTGATATTACCGTACAAACTAAAGAAAACGTTTCCAGTACTTTCTCAACAACTATCAGCTCAATGACAGCCTCTTTTGAACGATTCTTGCTAGTTTTTTTTATATAATCGTCCACACAGATCATTAAGTAATTGCCCACTATTTTGTACTCGCTCGGAGTGAATGAAACACCTGTTTCGTTAAAAAACGCTGATAGACTTGTTTCACTTAAATTAATTTTTACATGTGGACATAGCAAAAAGTCATCTACTTTATAATAGGAGACATGTTGTATTTGGTCATATATGGCTGTATCATCTTGGTTGAGTTTGAATTGGCAGCTACCAAGCCTTTTCTCACTGCTGCTTGTTTCAACTGCACGTAAGTGAACAGATTGCAAATTCCCATCAATATTGTGTATGTCTTTTACGTGATAACGTTGGTTCAATGCATTTATAAGCGACCGGCGTACCTTTGTAATAGATTCTGTATACATTATTTCAATAATTGTCGTCACTTCAATGATCTTAGTGCTAGAAATATCGAAAAACAATATATCCTTAAAAGCTGAATTTCCAAAAGACAAACAGAGGGCCGGGACTCGACAGTGAATTTGCAGTGTAATAAAAGCGGTTGTATGCTCAAAAGCATTCGTTATCATTTCGCTGGTTTTTAGGCAAAGGTCAGTTAAATCAACTGTGTTAGTTTGTCTAGATAATTCCTTGCCAAACTGTTCTAGTCCATCGCTGTCTGTGTTTTCTAGTCTAAGTGAAATATTGTAGATATGATTTGAAACTGCTTCTAATACAGGTTTACACGTTGTGTTGAACAATTCATAGCCTTCATTGCAAAAGAGTAAGCGACATTGGTTCTGAAAAATAGTATACTTATACTATTATCAAGAATTGGTGGAGACAATTTGTCAAATTGACGGGCAACTTAATCCAATTGCAAATGTAAAAAACACTGGAATTTTATGAATAAGTATTTTTGCAACAAAAGTTTGATATTAAGCTACTTACTATCGATTGATATTCAGTGTGGTATGACAAAAGTAACATGTATATATACCGTTGAACGATTAAAGGTGTCTAACTTTAACCTAGATATATGTTGGTGTGTTATCCCGAATGGTGACAAAATATTCGAATTATTATCCATGTAAAGTATATATTTATACAAGTCCATGTCGAAAAGTAAACCTATAGCAGTACCTATGATACATATAGGGCCATGTTTTGATAAAAATGATAGAGGACCAACATACAATGCACCATACCAAAAAACTAAGCTCTACGCCTTACAGTTGCTGATAAAAATTATTTCAAAGTTTTATTAATATGTTTCTTGGTAAAATATATGAGCCCCGTTAGGGGTGGCATGTTTTGGGAATATTATTTAGAGTTTTATTTTTCTATTCCTAGCTTAAACAACTAGAGCCTGCATGGAATGCAAATTTTTGAATACATTTATTTGAGCTTAATACAAAGAACATCCCTTTTAAGTTTGATAAACTTCGGTTCTGTGGTTTCAGGGGGATGTCGTTCGAAATATACGATCCACGGACAAGCGACGTACGACCCACTACGGACGACCTACGACAAACCGGACGATAAGCGGTTCTAGTAGCTCATCTAAAAGTGAGTAACATATTCACAGTGATTAAAAGTACAATGCACAATGAACTATATAAAATGATGTAATATTTACCAAACTAAAATCGAACATTCCTCCAGGACAATCCGGAATGTCGTCTGTCTCTGATGACTTGTCGAGACGCTCGAAATCGTCTGGTGATAACGAAAATAGGTACTTATACACGGTTGGACTCAACACATCCCAGAAAGTAACTTCAACATCTATCTGTGATAATTATAAACAGAAATGTTCAGTAAGTATCGATAACGTTTGGTATGATTAATTCTGTCACGATAGAAAGTAGTTATATTGAGTCATTACAAGAACTATATAACAGGCAAATTGAAAATTAACTTTAAAAAAAGATAACTAAAAAAAAGAAAGAAAGAAAGAAAACTTCTCTTTGAAGTAAAACGGCTCGACTGTGTACCTAATGCTTGTTCTTAAACACGTATCTAGATATAATTATTGTTTATGTACGAGAATAAGCATAAGACAATGCTACCCTATAAAAGTTTTGCTACTCTTCAAAAGGTATCTTCAGTGTAATGGTCGAATTAAACGTATGCTACCAAGTCATTGTTTTGACATAATTTAGAAATCAACAGCAATTGAATTTACTCTAATATTAGGAGAAAAAAATAACATTAAACATAAAGAGGTTTTGGTAGGTCACCAAGATAGACAAAAACATTTTTCAGTATATATAACAGAAACAAGACCTATCACTAAATGAGATTAATACCCCCGAAACATCGCTTTATTAACTGAAGAAGTCAGTTGTAACAGAATACTTTGTGAAAAAACTAGAATAGAGATAAGGTTCTTAGCAATAACTGTATCATTTGTCAAGATAGAGTTTTGGCTCTTGTACACTGTACTTCCTCTCAGTGTGTTTGACCATTGTAGAAAGTTGTACTTGACTCCAGCCAGTAGTGTTCAAGTTATGCTCTGGATAAGGAAAAGTAAAAAGATGCAATAAATTTGTAATTAGTCAAGTATTGAATTCAAACCGGTAGTTATGCTCCGGACAAGGAAAAGTAATTAAGGGCAATAATTCTGTAATTAGTCAATATAAAGTTATGGTTTTCATGCACTGCATTTCCTATCATTGTGATTGACCATTGTATGAAGTTGTATGGAATTCCAACCAGTAGTCTTAAGTAATGATCCGGACAAGGAAGAAAACAAAGAGCAATAACTCTGTCATACGTCAAGGTGGAGTTATTGTTCTTGTGTACTGCACTTCCTCTACATGTAATTGGCCATTGTATGAAGTTGTATTGGATTTCAACCATTAGTTTTCAAGTTATGCTCAGGACAAGGAAAAGTAAAACGGCAATAACTCTGTAATTACTCAAAATGGAGTTACGGTTCTTGTGCACTTCATTTTCTCTCAATATGTTTGCCAATTATATGAAGTTGTGTTGGATTCCAAGCAGTAGTTTTGAAGCTATGCAACGGACAAGGAAATTAACAAAGGGCAATACATTTGTATTTGTCACGATTATAATATTTCTATAGAATATTTCAATGGAGTAATAACTTCAATAATGATAATCTGATACTATTATTTCTTTAATAATCATTAGTCGAATCAATATTCAACATTATGATTATCCCTAAGACTGTCTTGTTCAGTGAATGAAGTGATACATGCTTTCTCTTTTCGTCCTATAATGTTTTAAAGTGTATTCTTTGTAGACCTTTACCGTAACACTACGTTTGATTAAAAAAAATGTGGGCTTCTGTTTGAAAAATAATGTATTTTGTTTGCAAATACATATGAAATAAAAAGTCACGTATTATCAAACCAAAAAAGTTTTCTTTTTGCGCACCAAGCAAGGAATAGATAAAAACTTACACGTTGCCATGGTGGGAGATTACATTCAGCACAATACATGTTTTTATATGGAAACCATCGCCGTTCGCTAGTTGTTACCCCGCACAATTGTTCAAGTGTTTCATCATGCTCGTACCACTCTTTAGAAGTATTCGACAGGCAGTCTGATGTAACAATACTCCAGTTCGTTTCAGAAACTATGAAGTCGGGGTTACAGAGGAAACAGGCGAAGTTTTTGTATACCCTCTTTTCAAAGCGATATTCTGGCAGTGACATTATGTTCACGGTCTCGTTTTCACAAACTTCCGTCGTCAGTACATCCAGTTCTTGTAGATATCCAGTCTGGTTGCATTTAGAATAAACAGCTTTAACTGGGTTGGTGAATGTGCTCCACTGTACAGATTTCTGCTCTTTTACCCAAAATTCGAATTTTGATGGATGCATTTCCTTACGAACATACTTTCTCCCCCCAACAAAGCTGGCAGTAACAGGGTCATACTTTAGACATTGCCTACCTTCCACAGGCGTAAATGATATCTTGCGGCAGTACGACTTTACTGCGTGCAGTAACTCTGATACGCCTATATACAGTTCGTGCTCCATGTATGTTTTACAGTAAGCCTGAATGTTTAAAATGACATCTGATTTGTTGTTGTTGCAAGCATAACAGTAAATATTCCTGTACGTTACAGGAGCGGAAGTACTTATTGGTATAATCGAAAGAAAATCTGAAGCATTGTCATATGAAGAGCACTTATGCGACAAAGGATGCCCTTCGTTCATACATGTGTCTATAATCTTGTAGCTGTTGTTTCCAAAAACCGATTCGTCATACCATTCTTGATTCTCTTTAGCACTTTTACTAAGTGAAGGAAACGCTTCCGTTTTTATACAAGAATATGGTTGCTTTGATATAATTGTTTCGGGACAGCAGTTGTCATTTTCAGCACAATCACTGTCACATGTACAATCACCACAGACAGGATTGCCATAGATATTACCTGTGTGTTCATCAGTTTCATTACATAGAGTTTTCTTGCCACAAACACTGATATACTGATTGATAATATCTCCAAAACTTACAAAGTTGTAGTAAGTTTTACTTGACTCTTCATGTTCACTGTTAATTACTACAAACGGAAAAGTTCCTTCCAATAACTCGTGTACGAAACGGGCGACGACCTCTATTTTATTTTCTGTTTGAAAGCGTAGAGAAAAAGACAATTGTGTTTTCAGAGTAACAGGGTCGTTCTTTTCCGATATATCTAATAATGAGACGACTTCTGTCTCTGAGTTTTTCAACATTTCTTGTCCTTCGCTGCAAGCATAGCAGTATTTATTTTTAAACGGCTTCATGCGATCGGATAATGGATAAGATGTGCATGTATCATCCAAGAAAGAAAGGAAGGATGTGTTTGTAGCCATACTGCAGTTCTCAATCAATGCTACATCTTGTTCGGTTCCATAGCTTGGATTGCAGATGTAACAGAAAATATTTTTGAAAACTTTGTACGGGTGTATAAAATTCTCGCATGCCCATTCTATGTCGGCATTATGTTGACGCCACAATCCTGTAACATTACATCTGTCAATAAGATCCATACTAAAATAATCCATCCCGTCGCAGCCATAGTAAGTCCTGTCAGAATATTGATATTGTATATTACAATCATACTCATCTATCACAGCCTTGATCTCAGAAAATGATCTAAATATTTCTGGAAGCAGATAATAATTGGAACATTCTACGTTTAGTTTCCAGGGAATGCAGTTTTGCTCATGATTACATGTTGCACAGAATGTGTTCTTGTAAATAAGACCAGATTCTGTAGAACTGCATGGACGATATTGGGATGCACATAGTTCATTCAATGTACCATTCGCTGTGTTACTTTCAAGGCATGTATCCACCATGTAAGTTGTCAAAGTCTTCTCAGTTGGATAAAGAAACGTATTCCAACATTCATAATGGAGATATCCATAGTATGTTCCAGGACAGCAGTTGCCGTCTATAAGACAGGTTTGGTCACAGGTGCAAGTTCTACATTCTGAAATTAGATGTAGTTTAGAAATATATGTTTATATATCGTATAAATAAACATGTATATTAATTTACATAAATATATTGTTCTCGATCCAGATTGGCGATCACGTGCCAGGTCTGAAAAAGTATACATCGTATATCTGACATAACAACTTAATCCTGATTGGCCGATAGCGCTTACGTGCCGGGTCTGCAAATGGAAAATGATGTGTAGACTTTCGCGGATTTCAAGACGTAATTTCTGTTATATTTTCGCATGATTTTCACGACTTTTTTATGAGGCATACGATTTATTAATTTTAGACTTCAAACAATTGACCGAAACATTTATTACTCTATAATTGTGTAATATATACCTGGAGGATAACATGTAGATCCGTGCTGATTTCTGTTTTATTTTAAAACATTTTCATTATAAAATACAAAAATGCTAATTGAAAACAAAAAACCATACTCCGGATAAAAAGAACACATTTATTTGGTCCCAAGGAGCTCGTTATATACGATGTTTATTGTACTGTTTACGAGGTTGACGATTTATAATTTCATACTGATGTTTCGGTATATATATAGTTTTGCAGACCTGCAACATTATGCAACTGAACTCAGACTTCGTACTAAGTCATTATTACTTTTTAACAAATCCTCAGAGCTATTTATTGACCTCAAATTAGTTTTTAATTGTATAAAAACATCCACATGTTAATAATGTCGTTTCTTAAACTTGTGGCTTTTCCTATTGAAGTACCTTACGCCTAATGAGTAAGTGTTACGGAACGTTTATTAATATTCTAAAATCACGCGAAAGTTACCAAATTTACATCATAAGTTTCCAAAGTGTGGCCAGTTAAGACTTACCTGAGAACGCTGGTACATCCAACATAGATGAATTATGTCCTTCATATGAAACACCGCACGTGTCTTGAATAGGACAAACTAACGAATATTCCAGGAAAAGTCTATTAAAGTCTATTTTCCGCCCAGCAAGCCGTATAATGAACGCTTCTGTATAAGACATTTCCGGTAGCGGTGTTACAAAATTTGACAAGTTCTCATGAAAATTGATAAATGGTGTTGCTGCAGTTGGAAAAGCGGTGTATCCTGTTTCTTCAGTTTGTTGTTGTGTATAGACTATCAGTATCCAGCCGAGGAACACTGCTGAAACACTAAATAGCTGATCTCTGTTGTACATTTTAGGTTTAGGACAAAACTGACAAGTAAAAAATAATAACTTTTAGAGTTTAAAGAACATTACATGGGATCAAAAGTGTAATCAATAAGCCATAGTTTAAAATGACAACTAAGAGCTAATTGGCTTAACTATTAATCCTCATCAAAGTTAATGTTAGAACATAGTAATTAAGCTAATACTAGTTTTATATACTAGTTAAGGTATCACTATTTCCGAATATGTCGTTAAAATAAATG
Organism: Saxidomus purpurata; assembly: GCA_022818135.1. NCBI lineage: Eukaryota > Metazoa > Mollusca > Bivalvia > Venerida > Veneridae > Saxidomus > Saxidomus purpurata. The sequence goes on along the minus strand of JAFMSR010000009.1, from coordinate 42,298,438 downwards.
CTGAAAGTAATCCGCACTTAGTTTCGTTATTCGAAATGATATGCTGGCCACAAACCTAATAAATGCTTGTTCTTTTTCCTATATCATGTCTATGACTAACTGATCTGAAAGTACAGAAACTGAACTGTTTTGTGATAAAATGTAACTGATAATGGTAAAAAATGCACAAATATCACGTAGGATGTCCAACACTAATCCCCAGCGTTTAGGATAAAAACATTAAATTCCATCAAACTAATGCAGTCGTAACATTCACGGGAAATATGAATACATATCCCTGATCAGAAATAAATATCAATAATTCATCAGTTTATCATATTAAAAAACATCCCACAGTTTGATGTAAACAAGGCTTTATTTATTTTCCCACCCATTGTTGTTCCCACGTGTCAGTTTCTGATAATTATCGGAAGGTATTGAAATTTCGTAAACATTTATCAAGATGGCAGTGCATGTAATAATTCATTATACAGTAAACGCCGTATATAACGACTCCGGATATTGTGAAATTCCGGATATAACGAACACATTTTCTGGGCTAAGATTTCGTTATTAAATATGAAAATGCTATATGGATATACCATACTCAGGATATAAGGCACAAATTTAAGACGTCCCAAGGGGTTCATTTATAAACGGAATTTACTGTAAATGTTATATTAGTCGCGTATACGACATGAAAATGTTATGATCAAGATAAATCACCAATCAATTTTAAATTACTCTCTATTACGTATACAGTTGCCAACCAACAGGTAAAACATGGTTGGTTGTAATGCTCGAGTTTTCCGTATATAAACGTATTCCCACTTGCCGAAAAAGTCGTATGTTTGGAAACGTCATCGGTGTACATTTGTAATCACAAAAGCACTATCATTTTTTACAGTATCCCTCATCGATGCAATCACAAAAGCACTATCATTTCTTTAGTATCCCTCATCGATGTTATCACAAAAGCACTATCATTTCTTTAGTATCCCTCATCGATGTTATCACAACAGCACTATCATTTTTACAGTATCCCTCATCGATGTAATCACAACAGCACAATCATTTCTATAGTATCGCTCATCGATGCAATCATAACAGCACTTAATATTTTTATAGTATCGCTCAGCTGATAGCACAGAAAGCATTGGCACATATGTTGAAAAATAATTACGCCGTTTAAATACAACGTTAGTGAATGACATACAAACGCATTAAGTTTTAGAAATGCGTACGACGTCAAGATTCGAGCAAAACATTAAGGTATTAAGCTTTAAACTTTCTTCACAATCTAGCTTCAATAAATCAGCATGAAGTTAACTAAACTTAAATACGAATTATAGCATAGTGAATACCCAACGAATGACTGTCAAATTGTTTGTTTTGAGAATCACCTACATGTACTTAAAAAATTCTCTTTTTTCATTTTGAAAAAATGGGTGTAAACAATTCTACTTATGGTGTAATTATTAATAATGTTTTGTGATGTAAAATTTAAAAATATAATTATCTCTTCAGCGTTACATATATGTCAATAATCGCTCATAAACTTTTACATGCATGTACAATGTTTGCCACTCGATGACTGTTTAGTTTAGTTAAGCGGTGCCGCAACACATTTATAAACAAAAAATAACAACAAAAAGTTTGGTCAAATAAATTGCAGATGTTTTACAACTTCCTTTAATACGAAAAATACAAATTTTCGGTACCAGCACCGGACAATACATTTAATGATTGTAAATGTATATCACTCCTGAAAATAGACAAAGAGTAAGTAGGTTTGTAATTCAACATAAAAATCGAATTGATGCCTGATTAATAAGTTCATGTTCTGTCTCATAAACAAGCGGATGGAACTTCTCGCCTGATTAAAAATAAATCACGAACAATTTTACGATGTTTCTTTTTTCGCTTTCCGTTTCAAAAACGAACCAGCTATGAAAAGGGACTGCTTAACTCGGCAATACCTAAACTTAAAATATCGATATCTGTACACCTTTTATTCTCAAACGACGTCCTGATATTCCAGATTAATAATATCCGTCACCGAAGTTTCTTCAACATTGTCATATTTTGAGAGACTTTCTTCGGTAAATGGACTGTTGTTTACATGCATCTTGACAAACGAATATTTTCGAAGGCGCTAAGTTTTGTGTCCAATTTTCTTACGACTAACCCGTACAATTTTTTGCCATTTTAATCAGGCTGTTCTTAGTCATCAATCTCTTACATCAACACAGGAATCTGAAGATTTCCGAAAGGTGTTCGCGTCTCAACTATTGTTATTTAAAAAATGGCGGCCAGTCAACGTTGGCGTGAATAACTACTTTTTCTGTTAGAGCCGCTGGCTTATTCTTAATACATGTGTACAAGTTATTATGCTTTAAAATGTTTAGAATACAGTAAACTCCGCTTATAACGAACTCCTCAGGACCTATCAAATTTGTACCTTATATCCGGAGTTCCTTATATCCGTATATCGAACAAGTTCCTTTTATAGTCAAATGTTAAATAAAATCCTAACCATCAACTTATAGTTGCTTTTGATTTTCCTACCTCCTTTGAAGAGTTATAAATATCTATAAACATTATCCTTTTCTATATCCGTAAACCTATGTAAAATTATTGCATGGATTAATAAAACATAAAAAGATGGTTCTTGTTTTAATTGGCAATAGTTAACACATACAACTGAAGAAAGCTGATTTTCGCTCATTTGCCATAACTTGAAATATTTAACAAGGTATTTTCCCAATATGGGATTTCAGCCCGTCTGCATGCTTTTAAAGAAACGCTCACAATTATTTACGTAAAATATTATCACTTGAATATCGTACTTAGAAATTATGTTTGTATTCTCATTTAAATAGTTTACCAAAAGGTTACACATGTGTAATGATATACCTTAATAAATAATAGTTATAAATGTGCTATGAAAAATACAATGCAGACGGCAAAAGAAAAATGTAAAATAAACCGATTTTTAACTCTTTGGAACATATTTGCAGTTCGATATATACGATTACTTTACTGTACATTTTTCATTGTTGGGCCGGAAAATAGTGTTCCTTATATCCGAAGTTTCCTTATAACCGGAGTACGATATAACCGTTTATTTTTACATTAAACAAAGAAGTGAAAAAATTGGGCCAAAAAAACTGTTCGTTATATCCGAAGTTACGTTATATCCGGAGTCGATATATACGGAGTTTACTGTATTATCATTTGCACAAATACTGTTTGTTTAGGATAAACTTAATTACTAGCCAGAGATGTATATCGTTTATTCACATATTAAGGATTATTTATCTCTGACGTATTACGATTCGTCTGCATTTATTTTTACATTACATGTATTGACATCTGGCTTTTAACTTTAGAACCGAATTAAGTATCTGTTTATGTTTTATTACCATGCTTTTACAAAAAGGTTTGCGTGTTTAACTCTATCGTACATTATTATTGCTATGCTTTACCGTTAAATGTTTGCTTGGACTAAGCACAGAACCCTGCAGTAGTCCTGGTTTCTGATTGGTACTTATAGTCACATGATACATTCTGTTACAGTACATAAACAGTAGTCTGAACGTAACAGTTGTCAAAATGTGCGTATATCGTGCGTGTTATGTGCGTATAACGTGCGTCCGCTCATCGTGTATTTTTTCAATAGTACATCGTGTATCATATCGTATCGTTCATCGTGCAACGTGTACCGTATACTATACACGAGTGCTGACTTTACATTGTATAATTTTTCATTCATATGCAATGCGAGCAATCGAAGACAGTTTACACCTGAAAAACGAAATTTAATTCTATTTTATCGACGAAAAGGACATAATTTCTCCTAAATATCTAAACTGTTGTTACCATGGTATTCTCCTAAGTGCAGTCGACAAGGTTTAAGGAAATTCATTAGGAATTTTAAGAGGATAGGAAACATGAACTACTTTCTAAATGAAAAGGGTGTTTGTTTTTCATATTTATTTTTTTGATTTTAATGCCGATCGTTTTTACATGACAGATAGCATTCAATATGAACTGCACACAATAAAAAATTGCAATATCATATTATTGCAACAGTACACTGAGCTGTAAGCCATACCTGCTAAAACAAATGAAAATAGATGCCTTTCTTTAATTCCATGTCTGCACTGAAACACCATGGTATGATATCATGTAACTAAGTTATTTATTGGGTAGATAAAGATAATAAAGATATAATGACGAATCAACGATAGTTTTACAAAATCAGTTAAAGTCCGAGCAAAATATTGAACAGTATTTTCTTGTTAAGAGTAATCATCGTCTTCCTTAAAAAAATAATCGTCACACGAATTAACTTAAAAACTATAAATGATTTATTGAAAAGATAATTATGTTGGCTGTCAAAAAACAGATGGACAGTATCTTTGGTGTAGTGGTACTTTAAAGAAAGATTTCTTTGAAGACTGTTGACAGCAATCAACTTCAACTTTACTCCAACTTTTTCGTACCTCAGGATCAATATCCTGCCGAAATCACTTACATGTATTCAAATTTGACACTAACTTCAAATTATCTAGGTAAACTGCGAATTATCTAGGTAAACTGCGGTCATTTGTAACTTACAGAAGTCTTTTTTCTATTGTGTAAAGAATTGGTCAAATTAATTTGGTCTTATTAAACAGACAATCAATTGTTAATGAGAAACAGAACAAACAGAGCTTGTGAATTAAAAAAAAGAACAATCTAAATTTATGAAAAATGTAAAAAAGTCCAGAGTAATCGTATAACGTGTACTCCGTTAATCGTCCTTGATAGAACTTCTATACTCGGAGCATAACTTAAAGAGTATGAAAGTGATTTATTTGAAACTACAAATATACATTCAATTAGCGATAATATAGTGTACAGGAACCATACTTTTTGCATACCAGATGGGGATATCTGCGGTTTTTACCAGTGCTGGAAAATCTCATCTTACACCCCCCGTGTAAGACGACTTACGTTCTTACTTGTGATGTAACGTTATAAACAATGTGAATTCACGTTATAAACAATGTGACGTCACTTTCCCATACATAGCATCTAAAGAATGTTTGTTTTTATATCAAAATGCATCATTTCGGTAAGTTTGTTTTTAAATATCTATTTCAAAGTTCAAGACGGTATGCAAGAAAAAGTTTCTTCCATGAGATACTTGGTTCAGATGGAAATATCCGTCACTTCGGGTAACTGTTTCGCGGGAACTCGGCAGAGCCTCGTTCCCGCCAAAACAGTTACCCTCAGTGACGGATATTTCGATCTGAACCTCGTGGTCATATAAGAAATTAATAGTCTACCTTGCCTTATTTTTTAATGATTCCCCTTTGTTTTTTCCCGGAGCATAAATCCACAAGTACTGACTGATCTCGTTCAAATTACAATGTATATACAATGTGAGAGGAAATTAAGTGGAAATGTAGTTACCAAGACTCATAACCGTCTATTATTTTTTATTATCTCCCTTTGATTTCTTATTTCAAATTTTAGGACCAGGGAAGTTTTAGCAATAATACATCTTTCGGTTTTCAGAATATTGATATAACATTCGTTCCAGAGACATAAAATGGACTTGAAATTACAGTTTTAGTGCGCTTTTTCAGTTCGTTGTTTACAATCTAAGAACATCGGGCAAGTACAAATCTTGGTGATAGACAGTGATGGATGAAACCTGTTGTCCACAGGTAAATTAAATGTACATGTATTTAATCTATTCGTATTTATATACACGTTATTTTGTAGATATCAAATGAATGACGAGACGTCATTTTCTGGACTATTGGAACGTGTAGCAGGGTAAGATCTTTCGACATTTCTTTGTTTCTTAATATTTAACGATAAAACACAATTAATTTTTACATTTACTCCCTATAGTTGTCCCCGTTTGTACCCTTGTTGTGTTCTCATCTAGTGTATGGTAGTTGTTGAAGAAACTGTTTTAGTAGCGGGATATGTTACGTAGCCAGATGAGCTCGCGCTTTGTATTTTGTACATGTGTCAAGGTTGTTTCTGTGCAGCATACATTTACATTGTAGTTGGTACATGTAAGTCGATTTAGTTTTTAAAAGATATTAAATGATGGGTAAAATGGTGAAATGAATTATTAAGCAATTTTCTCGTTTGCACGGGTCAGTTTGACATGTATTTAAAATGGCAGTGTTGATTTTGCATGTTCTAACCATATGCATTTGTTCGCAGCAATGCAGTACAGTCAGTGACAGAGATTGATACAGTGTACATGTATGATCATTGTAGTACAGAGTATGGCATTAACTTCGCACGTTCAGCAAGTATTGCAGAAACGACCTAAGATGAATGATGTTTTGTTACTATTTTAGAAGATGTAATCAACTGTTTAAGTGTACATGTATAAGTAAACCGATTAGATAGAGCCAGTGCTTAGAGTTTTATGACGGATGAATGACTTCGGTAAATAAATGGACAATTATTATGAATGTAGGTATGTCTGTAGATATACTCATATTTGTTATAAAAAGGTTCACATTGTATCCTACATGTATTATCTTGTATTGTTAAAACTATATATTTAGACCCATTTTTTCTGATACTGTCAGACAGACTCACCGGTTTACTTTCAACCAAATTAATATCGAACAGGGACATGGCTGCGTATTTTATTTATTGTAAAGTAGTAGTAGTTTTATTCGGTAAAAGTGTACATGACATGGCAATGACATACATTTGTAATGATGCATAATGATACAATATATATAACAATAATCAAATTATTAAGGAGACTAGAAATATGACATGACATAAGTATACGACAAAATATAAATATATGAGCCATGTAGTGCCCACCAATACCAGGGATAACACAAAAAAGAGGAAAGGATTCCTCTTATTTCCATTGTGGTCCCTGACATTGGAGGCATGACACAGAAAGTCATGTTAATTTGTATGAAATTGAAATAAATTCTTATATTATTCAATAAGGCATTAATTGCAATAATTTAGTTGAGATCACAATATATCACAGTCCAAGTTTGTATCACATTAAAATCACAGTCCAAGTTTGTATCACATCAATGAACATGAAATAGTGCATCACAAAAATTGTCAGTCAAGCTGTAAAAATTTAATAAAAATATTATTAACGTTAACTGTGCAAGCTAAAAATGGGTAAATTACTAAAGGACAATCACAACATATGTGTGTTGTGCTTAAACTTAAGAATATGTAAAATCTGGGACTCTATTAAGACTATTAAAAGATTCAAATACTATTGAAAATTAAACTAAAATTAACTGGCCATTAAATGGGCTTTGATGGCATGCTTGAAGGTGTGGGAAGATCGAATATTTCTAAGATTTTGAGGAAGGCCGTTCCATAGTGCAATACCATTAAAAGCAAAGATTTTCTACCAAAGCTTCCTACCTTTGGTAAAGAAAATCGTCCTGTGTCACTAAAAGAATAGCTTACACAGGAATCTGATGATGAAAGTGCAGACACTTGGACCTGGTACAGCGGTCATGGGCCTGATTAAGGGGTACAAAATGCTCCTTAAGGTATTTTTGGGGCTGTGTCAGACTTTTATTTTATGGACATGCCAAAGAGTTATCTGATCAACTCTTTGGAGACCGTGGAAACCGGTAACCAGTTAAGAACCTTAAATTGCTCTAGCCCAACATGTGACCTGCTGTCCTTATTCAAAACAAAACGAACCAATTTATTCTGGGTTGTTTGGAGCCTTTTCTTCCAATACTGAGTCAAACTTGGGTACCAAAAGAACAAACATAATCAAAATGGCATTGAATTAAGGACATGACCAAGAGTTTCCTAGTGTGGAGATCCAAGAATTGACTTTTCCTATACAAGTATTTCAGCCGGGCATTTGCTTTCTGTAACCATGACCGTGCAATTTCTTGACAGGAGGTTGGTCCAAAGTTGCACCAGATATTAACTGAGCTGGTAGCCTGGATATTTGTACCATTACATGAAATAATCAATTACCCTTTTGACCTTAACCTTGGTTTTGAACCAAACGAATAGATTCTGTTTTACCAAGATGAAGTGAAAGCTTGTTATCGACAAGGGAAAGTACAAAGGAATACATATAGGTTATTCGTACTGTTTCGCCCAACAAACTACCACTCCTATCCAAATGACTGAAATACATGTAGAGTTGAAACAAGAGTAAAACCAATAAAAGTGATTAAAAGATAACAAGAGGGTAACTTATCATTCACCTGAGTTCAACTGAGACAAATTGAAACCTTGGTTAAGTGTCTTTAACGTTTGGATACATGTCAGTTTGATCAATAATGAAAATGGAAATAATAATGGCCATATGGCTTCAGCGCAAGATGACAGAGGGTTTAGTAAAAGCGTTACTGTATACTTTCAATGGCCATGTTGTTTTCTGATTCATTTATCGATTTGATTGTCTGTTTACCTGAGACAAAAGTAATCGCGTTAAAAAAGGTGAAGAACAAATCACTGAAAGGCAGAACACTCACCAAAAGCCATCCTTACACAATGAGAAATGTATCATCAAACTTTAAGAAAAGATCTAATTATCCATAACACAAACACACATTTTGGCGTTTATTTGTTTTATTTGCTTCCATTGAACTTTTATAACATTTAAATATTCTAAGTTTTCTATTAGTCCAAATATATTGTAGTTGTGAAAATAACTATTTGAAAAAAGATTAATATTAATAACGTATATTTATGGTATTTTATACATAGTATACTCCACTGTGGTGGAAAACCTTCCACATTGCTACACTTCCAGTTTGCACTCTGAAACAAATATTGGATACATTTTTAATAATGATTTTTGATTAACGCATTTGATTTTGTCTTTACAACCAGTGCAGATGGTGATCTTCCTGATCTTAAAGCGACTGCACTCCAAATTCTTAGTAAATTTTATTTTTTTGGTAAAATCAATATATATTCAATTTGTCAGCATCAAGATTATTTTCTTTGTGTAAGAGCTAAAAATAAAAAGGTAGAAAAAACGAGCCAGGTTTTGAACTCGGATCTTTGCCGCTTACAAAAATTTAAAGCGCCCCCCCCCCCTACAGTACGGAGTCAGCTGATTTGATGCGAGTTAAAAATATTGATATACCAAAGACCCCCCCCCTTAATCACGGGGTGATATATTCTACAATAAAAGTAAGCAAAACAACACTTTTAATTGTTTCTTTTGTTAGAAAACTTGTCACGTTATCACCTAATACAATGCCCCTGATACGTAATGACATTGTTTTCTTGAAATTGAAAATTTTCTTTTTTTAGCGTAACTTGTCCATCTGGAGTGCAGTCGCTTTAAACAACTAAATTGTTAATATACTATTCAAACTGACAGATCCGGGGTGTCCATGCTAGAAACAAATCAAGGAAACAGATGATCATATATTTAGTTTTATTCAAGATTGCATGACAATCAGACACACCTGAGCTTTAGAGATGCCTGATTTTCTATAACGAGAAACATGAAACAGACGTAGTATCAAAGTACATGTATATTCACTCTTTATTTAGTGTTCCTAATTTATGAATAACTTTTAAGTTACAGTTTAATTAAAAATGCAATTTAAGACATTTTTAAGGCAATCAAGTCATAACTGTCAAACCGAGAACGTAGAAAAAGAGTTTTAGAAAAAAAAAAAGTGAATCTAACATTTTTAATTTATAAGGAAATCCACCGAGGGCAATCAAGTCTTTTCCATAACTCAATGGTCAATGTGATTTATTTTCTCACCGTTTAAATCGCATTTTCACACATGTAAGTAGGAATAAGTGAATACAGGATGGGGATGAAAAAATAAAATCAGCTTTTTTTCGAATTTTACTTCAAAACTGCTATAGATGGATAGAAAATGATCTAACTAAGAAAATGAATACCAACAACCCTATGTTTATTTCAAAAACCAGCCCTTACAGTAATTTTTCGATTTTATTCTCTTATGTCTGCTTACAATTAACGTAAAAATAGTCCGGCACGATGTGAGATAAGCGAGTGAGATAAGTTTATCTCACATGGGTAAATGCGCGGAAATATGTATCTCATAGGTGAGAAAATGATATTTACCAGGCCCCTGCCACATCCACTTAACCGAGCGAAAAGTTGAATTTCCACCAATAGACAGGCTGAAACAATTATTTAACGTTGTCTCGATACCGCACCAGTCTATTCCATTCAATATGATATCACCATCTGGGTGACCATCTGAGTCAGTGTCCGATCGTTGATCCTATATGCATTAAACAGCAAGCCTAGAAGGTAAACTAATACGGTATTGATCCGTTATAAAGTGCCATGTTCGGTGGGATAAAAATCACCGGGGTGAAACGTTCAAAAAACTTGCCAGTTTTAGAAGGTATTAACTAATACGGTGATTTCCTAACCAAAAACCAAAGGGAAAAGGTAAATTATTTTGCCCCCGGGTAAAAAAAAAAAAAAAAAAAAAAAAAAAAAACCCCCACCCCAAAACCCCCCCCCCCCCACCACCCCCCCCCCCCCCCCCCCCCGTAAGAAGATACCGATGGGATGAATATCAACTTTTTCTCGAATTTTACTCAAAAACTGCTATATGGATTCCCAAAACTCCCCTAATTTTGATTGATCTAACTAAGAAAATGAATACCAACAACCCTATTTTTATTTCAAAAAAAAAAAAATAAAACCATTTTTTTTTTTTTATGTCTTTTACAATTAACGTAAAATAGTCCGGCAGCGTTGTGAGATAAGCGATGTGAGATAAGTTTATCTCAGTCATGGGTAAATGCGCGGAAAATGTTCCCATAGTGTGAATCTTGTATTTTAAAAAAAATATTTTTTATAAAATACACCGCCGTTGTAGCGATAGGGTTATTCAGTCATGTAAAAGTCCATATTGCTTTTTATATGTTTTGCTTTCGATCATGTTTATATTTTCCCTCAGACACAGTAGTCACTAAGACTTCCCCTTTTCAGAAAAATAAACAATTTGTTTATAAAGTGTGTTTGTGTTTCATCCATATCAGAAAAACTGAGAGTAGTTAAGTATCAATCAAGTATGGCACATTTATTTTAATTATGTGTTGACAATAATTGGAACTTAATTTTGTTCCAAGTTCTGTAACAGTATAGAATGATCTTAGAAAATTTTGAACTGATGTAAAGTATAAACAGTCAAAAACTTCAGACAGGATAATTCTTACTGGATACCCTACCACGAATTACATAATACCTGTCAAGAAAAAATCAGTTGATTTTAAAGAAAATATCTAGAATATTCGGCTTAAGCACCATACAACTAACCTTTGAAAGTAATCTAATATTATTTGTGTCGGCTGCTCGGATCGGCTTTGCATGTATGATTACTTTCAGTGATTACTCACCCACCGCATGTCAAATTTAGATCACACTGTATAATCTATATAGGTAGATTTTATATCAGAATGTCGTTGTCATGGTACTGAATGTTGCCAGTTGGCTTGTTTAAATTTAATCAACCAACCGCATTGTGCCAGCTGTTAAATGGCATTCATCCCTAATGGAAACGTTGAGTATATCCTCGTACCAAACTCGACAGATGCAAATGTATAGTATTAAATGATACAGATAACCTGATAAAAGAAGTCAAAGGGTAAACAATACCTGCGTACAGCCGGCAAAATCTAAGTCATTTTACAAAATCTGTCACACCAATGAAAAATTGAAAAACGTATTTATCAAGTGCGCCTTTCAAAAAATCATTTTTTATTTTCGATAAGCCGTGAATCGTGTTTTCTCATATATTTTAATTGTTATTCTTAAAATACATATTTCTTTTGTATTTCAAATTAAGTTTTTTACAATACCCGTAAATACTAAATATATATGAATATATCAGAAAATAATATTCCTAACGTATGTGTCCTGTAACATCGGATACAGCTTCTTTCGAAAACAGCTCCCAGGAGAGCTTTTTCGGTGCGTAATAATAACAATTAATAATATTTTGGTGTAGCGGAGCTGTATTTGAACCAAAGCATATGCACATTCGAATAAAGCTCCCTATGTTTGATCAAACGTATGATAAAACGGATTAAATAACAGATGTCTGAGTACGTGGTGATTTGTCTTTTGGCCAAATGAATTTGTGTCTCCACTTTAGGAAGAAGCTTGGCCGTTCCGAAAACTTTTAAGTCAAAGACCAAATTGTAGTTCGAAAGCTTGGTTTCATCTGCCCGAACATTTGTTTCTTGTTCTACTCTGTTTGTTGTCTTATCAGTCCGTCTGTCCGGCCTGATACCCTGGTGTGAATGTGCTTCATTCCGTCAACAATTTACAAAGCACAAAACCAGTTAAACTGCCGCCTTATGTGCAACAGTTATGATGGAAAAGATGTAGGTTTATTGAGTGAAATTAATTCTTCAATACCAACAAAAAAGGTCACGAAACCTCTAATCTTCGTTCAACCGTCCGTGGGGGGGGGGTCGGGGGGTCGGGGGGGTCGGGGGTCGGGGGGTAGGGGGGGGTCGGGGGGGGCGGGGGCTAAGTATCATTTTATAATAAAATCCGTGCCACAATGATTCGCCTTAAATACACGTCTATGTTGTATAGGATCACTGGGGAGCTCTATTCAAAAACAGGTACAAGAATCCCGAATACAGCTCCTATTTGATTATAATATACCATACCTTTATGAAAACCACTACTATTGAATCCGGACAAAGGCCACTGCATTTAATTTCGTCGTTGAAACAGAACACAGCTATGAAAAAGTTTTCGGGGTTTGGACTCACAAAATAGTCCACTCGAGGTCCAAGTCCGTCGCCCACTGAAACGGGAAAAACGTCAGTTTTTTGCTTAGACAAAGAACGTTCAGTTAAAAGTGTTTGCATTCTTAGTTTACTGGACAACAAGGTCAACTCTTTTGTGATTTGTCATTTACGACTGCACACTGCATACACGGCTTTTACTGTAACGCACTGTTTGATCCCCAGAATCCCCGCTCCTACACTAACATTAGTAATGGTCTTTCAGAAGAGACGTTTAACAGAGATCCCACGTATAGGTACTATATGCCGACCATGTAAAATAGCCTTGGGTCGTCTCTGGAACTGGGACTCATTCTGCGTCGTCCACTATTCCCCAAAACCTAATTTAACTACATAATTTTATGTAACCTCTTCTGGGAGCGTTGGTCATATAGATTATCTTGAACGTTCCAACGAAATAACTCTAAAATAAATACAAAAGTCACACCTCAGTTACTGTTTTGGATGTTTAACTGATGAATTAGCAAACAAACCAACTTAACAAATTATGACCTTTCGAAAGTCATTAACTTGCATTGGCTACATGCAAATATAGAAATGAACTCAGTATCAGTATTATAAAAATGTTCTGTGAAACATAATTACCGTTTAGCGAACAATCACCAAAAAAAATGCTAAAGAAACGAAATCAATAAACAGAATACTGGACTCAAACTACTGTTAATCTGAAAGCAGCTTCTTTCAGAAGATGAAATATATAGAGTTATTCCAAAGAACCATCAAACAAACTATCACCAGCAACTTATAAACATACTGAAACCTGGAACTCTGAGAAAAGGCAACACACCAGGTATACACTTTAGCTTAGATATGCACTTTACATTTAGAATAGGAACGCATTTGCCAAGTGTAAAAGTAAAGAAAAGCTCATACAAATGTAGATACAATGTACAACATAAAGCATTGAACGAACTTAAGTTATATCTAATAGGATGTATCCGCCATGGAACGGTGACTTAACCGATACATTGACAATGGGGGGTTTAAATCGGTTTGTACGCCCGGATTCAACAAAATAATAATTGGCTAAAGGTACATTGTATTATAGATCAATATATCAAGATGTCCTGCCAGTAAAGATACTATTTGTTACCAAATAAAGTCGTGCAAGTACCAAAGGTTTCCAGTTTCGCTAGGTTATTACATTTTCCACCTGCAAATGTGGTATTCAAAAATTCACACTGCCCAGAACCATCCCTAAAACAGAATATGTACATTAATCATCCGAGAGTTAAATAATGCACAAACAAAGCCACATTTCAAACACGGCTGAACTCATGTGTCAGTTAAAGCAATACATGTATTGCCAAAGACGACGATTAAGGTGGAATGCGCCTCAAACTTATTTCTCGAATTTCCTCATGAAATTTACACTGTGGAAAATTCAGGATTTTTCTGATTGAACCCCGCTTTCCATTTTCCGGTTACTGTTTACGTAGCAAGATATCATGACGTCAAATGACGTCAGTTGAAGAAATTGATATCACACGCAGTTTTGCGAAGTTTTTGATTATATTTTATACAATATGAACAAAAGTTGAAGTGTAAATGTTCAGTGGGGTAGGGGTAAAACTTGGTGAAATCGTAAATTAACGAAGTCGATGACCTATCTTTTTTATCGTTTCAGAAAAAGGTAAAACGATTTTTACATACCATATCAAAATTATACGGTTTTTCATCGAGCAGATTTTGAATAAAAAAACTTTAAAGGCAAAATTTATAGCAAGACTCTTGTATAATTTTGCCGTTCTGACGTCACAAAAATGCGACTAACGTCGAAAGCGTCAAAACGTTTCCATTGAATTTTACACCAACATTTAGGACGTTTTAAATGCAATGATCATATTATTTCATATTGTTATTTCAATTTAAATCTAAAGCGCGATGAAGGAAAAACATAGAAATGACATGAAATAGCGTGCTGTGCAAAAAGTGACGTCAGTGGCCATGTTTGAAGCATAATAGCATAGAAACCATAAGAGCTATCAAACAAATGGATGCGTGGTTCAATCAGAAATATCCTGAATTATGCACAGTGTAAATTTCATGAGGAAATTCGAGAAATAAGTTTGAGGCGCATTCCACCTTAAGCATTTTAAGTTCTGTAATAAACCGGTTTTGAC
>JAFMSR010000009.1:42251504-42283017 GCA_022818135.1 Saxidomus purpurata | reverse complement strand
TGTACATGCCTGATTCAAATCCTGGAAACAGTTCTAAATTATTATGTTACTTTACGAAAACAGGGAAATTAGAAACATTTTAACTACTACATGTCCATATAACAGAAGCGAAAACAACAATTCAGGTATATGTATATTGTTCCGTATATTCAAACTTTATGTTTGATCATATTAATACATCCAAGTATATGTTTGCATCATTCTATGTTACAAAATATTTACAAAATTTACATGTATTGTGATACAGTGTCTGGAAAACTTGCAAAATATTTATACTTACTATCAGTTTACTGTATACATTAAGCATAAATTACTGTGAAATGCCTTTTATTATTGGAATATGTTTTAATATTATTTTGTTTATTATTTTAGTTTCTATAGAGAAAATTATTCAACCAACTACTTACCCTCATACTTTGAATGTGTTCTTTAATAATAACGACATGTTCATTAACTGTTCATTCTACCGATATAAATCATGGACTGCTTCAAATACCATAATTAAATTATCTAGTACATGTATACCAATTGCGTTAGTATATGTAACGTTTTTGATATTATAAAAAAGTAATAAAATCACATTCATACTAATAATATTCTGATATGTTGCGATAATGTACAGACTTAGATTAACTAAAAGTGGAAAATTACTGAATAAATAATCAATATACAACAAAAACTGATGAATAACCAGTATACAATACAAACACCAATGAGTTACATGTGCATGTATAATGTGCGAGTGAGAGATTCATCGAATGAATAATCAATATACATGTGCATGTAAAAAAAAAAACACCAATGATTTAATTCTACAAGTGGATGATTAATATACAATACAAACAATGACAAGCTAAATAGTACAAGTAGGAGATGGATAAAAATCGAAATGCAATACTAAAACTGATCAGATTGAAAAGCGTTATACTTTAAGTGGTTTAAAACTTAATAATAATCAGATTAATGCACCAAGTGGATTTTATTTGAAAAAAAAAGAAAGTCTGACCACTGGTTTCAAAAATGTACGTCGTGTAGGTTCCGAAATGTATTAAAAACTGAAAAGGGCAAAACTCCACCGGACCCATATTTGTCAAAGTCAAGATTATTAAGCGATCATTCTTCCTGCTTTTATTAATTACTTCAAAGATACGGCATCATTTATGTTAGTTTTCACAAAGATTATATTATTATACGAAACAACAGCAACATTTTAAATGTAATTCAATTTATAGATCTTAAAACGTTGGTAGTCAGTCCCTGGGTAATTATCCAAGTCATATAAAATTGAGCTCTTACTGAAAATTGAGAGAAAATAAATGGAATATATTAGTAGCACAATCCAACTTCGGTCCTTATTTTGTCAGATATAATGAATACTCGTGTGAAATGAAATAAAATTCCAAACAAAACCTTTTGGAGAAAATAAGTTAAAATATACAGAATATAGATTGAGACAAGTTCAAATCATAACTCCAGTCGTTCGAAATTCAAACCGAAACTTACATAGTCACATTCGCTAGTGTTGGCAAGTAATTTTACCAAGTTTCATTCCAATACTGTAACAGTGACTCCAATCCATGTTATAGGGAGGTTCCGCAGAAATGACGCCTCGAAGGCGTAGGTTAATAATGTCAAAAGCTACGAGGAGTATTATTGACTACACATTTTAAAGACGGTCGTCTCAATATATAAGAGGCTTTCACATCATTATGTACCCTTCACCGTATTAACTGAAGAACTGCAGGTCACCAAAACATTAGTGATGTGTACAAGGTATTTATAAGTTACTGTATACTTGTATATAATATCTTCACAAACGGAGTCAGTGAATCTTAAATACTTGAAACATTGAATTTGTAGTCTTGTAGTCTCATGATTATTATTTGATGAATCTTGAGTAGTCCACTTTATCATTTATTTCTTACATTTTCTTTCTCATACCTTACCTGAATGCGTTGCGAAGACATATTTCAACAAATGGAGAGGAAAATGAAAATATATAAACGGCTCAGTCAGTACTGAGGTAATTGTCTTTAAGCGAACTGTCCCGGATTTTAATCCAGGTCAATGTGTTCTTTCTTCTGACTCTTAACAGTTGCATTTCGTTTTCCCTACTTTTCCGCTTGAAGTAACTACTACCAGTATTATATAAATAGCTTATACCTTTTCCGTTTCAAGTTGCGGCGATCATTAATTTTCTATTTTTTCAGTTTTCTTTCCAAAGAAATGATGCAACTCATACAAAAAAGTATTATCATCAGATTAAGTAGGAATACACAACATGGAATGTTGAAAAGTTATGTTTTCTGTTTAATACTTTACAAAAAAAGTTTGTCAAAATTCTACAAAGAGACAAAACATTATTAATTACATTTTACTCCAAATAACCACGTTCATTACCATGCCAATTTATTATTATTTGTATATGATATAAATGTCTAGCTCGTATTGATGAGTTTTAGACTATTTTCAAGGGAGAAGCAAACGGATTGGGGGATTTAGATTAAATAAGTTAGAAATCAAAATAAAATGGATTTGATAAATAAAATAATACTTATTCCCACCTTGATTAAGTTGTGATGGTACTTCACAAATTTTAAGACCAGTCCATATCTTCTTCCGAGTCATTACCTATGGCGCCTTGGCAATTCACACCCGAATCAAAACTACTCTCAAACCGTGTCATTAAAGGCTTGCATTTTAAAGCTAATAGAGCGTCGTAGATGGGTGAAGCAAAGACTTTTCCGTTTTCGAGTCCACCTTCTACAACACCAATAGCGGCTTCTCGGCCCGCCTTATCATAATCTATAAGCACACACGCCCCAGAATCGCCGAAGTCAGCAAAGCGTGAGCCTGGAACAGGGAAAATTACTATTTGCTCACATAAGCGAACACCGAACTTCTGATCATCCAAGTGCTTATGTCTCCGGACGACAGATCCGTCAAGACCAATATTGCCGATAGTTGGTCCAGTACCCATTCCATACTTAAACACATTCGTCATCGGCCGTAAGTAGTCTTTACAAATATTGCCAGAATTGAAAACAAATGTTTCGCTTTTTTCAGTGTCTGGAAGAAGAAAAAATAAGCTTGCCTCCATTTTAACAGTACATATATGGTGAATATAGAAATTTATCGTTTGTAAATAAGAAGATTTGCAGTGAAATTACTTTACACATTTGAAAACTTGTATCGGGCTCCGTACGTAAATATCCGCATATTTGACATTGACGTTGTTCATCTCTAATGGGCACTATTTCAAACATTGGTTCACTTAATATTTTCATAATCTACATTCTGTTAACTGACTAGTACTCAAAATTTGAAGATATTTCATCGTTTAATTAAAAAGATATACCGTGTTTTGTTGCCCCAACCCTACTAGAAATACTAGCATTATTTAAAAGTACCCAAAAAGGTTTGCAAGTACTTATGTATATTTTATTTTGTTCTTAGATTCCAGAAAATATTGCAGGCAGTGTAGAAAGTCTACGAGTTTAACACGGCTAACAAAATTATGTAATTAAGCAAAAATTAGCGGATATAATTTACTTTATTTTGTCCCGAGACATATCACACATATACACTTACAAGAGTGTAGCAAAGGATTCGGAGTAGGGGTATCACTACTGATTATGGAACTTGTATTAGTAATATGAACTGCAATATAAGAAAAAATGATAAAGTTTTTGAAGATATTGTACTTTTAAAAATGATCAAGGTCAACTGTTATACTTCCAAGTATTACTTATTGTACAGCATGATAAAATTAAGGAATATTAAGGCACAGCTCTCATGCGTTGCAAAAACAAACATTTCCTTGAATTTCAGTTCAATTACATGTACCAAAAAGAAAAAAGAATTGGCTCCCATAGGTATTACACCCAGGACCTCTTAATCTCAAAGCGGTCGCTCTACCACTGCGCCACGGTACAAACTGTTCCAAATGATCATAAAACAGGACGTTCTCTACCTTTACAGCGCAGTAATTGGTAAAACAGGAGTACGTGAAAAAAACTGTGTAATTGGGCCCGTAAAGTATGAACTATTCTGCAAACATTTGAGTTGTCTGTACTGTTTTTTCGTAATATTGTCTTATCGTATGCTACATTCAAACAACAAATTGATCTGATCTATCATGCGCAACTACAACTTTTCTATAGCACAGTTTACCAGTTGTTATCAGCACATTGTACAGTTAAATTTTCTACGGTTTTGAAATGTATCATGCTAAGCATGGCCTTGAATTGAGGCTTACAGCCCGAGCCAAAAATTGGATACTCCTAACAGAGTATACAGTATTAGTATTTCGCTATTTGTGCGGTATCAACATGCAATTGAATATGACTATTTTGTACGTAACTTGAATACTGACGATGTTTCCGACAATAAGTGGCCTACTATATGAAACAGACAAGCGTTCTAACGATTTTTCATCGTTATAATGTTCATTGTACATAACATGGCCCCTTGAGTTACAGGTTTGTCCAATGAGTTGACTTGGTGATAAAGTCCATGGTCAATGTAATCAAGAATTAAACTTTGACTAGACGTAACAAATACCAGGATGATGATAAGCTAAAAAAGTTTATAATGTCACTGAGCGACCATATGTTCATGCAGATGATAATCACTAGGACGATTAGTACGATTAAGGAAGATTGGGTATAAGTCTGAAATGTTTACATGACCATCCTTCATTTGACTTATTGTATATGTAATCCAGTTCTTTGCAAGTCTCTGAACTCATCAAGACAAACATTCTAATTGGGTACAAATGTAGCTTTTAGTGTGTTAAGGTTTTTTTTTGTTTGATATTAAAACTTAATTAGTTAAACGTAATGTGTTAAACATGGCCTGGTGATCATATTTTACAAATGTCCATAGTAACTATGTTCAAACTAAGACTTTTGGATACTTTAAAATTAATTTCTCCTTTGTGACCCCATGCACTGTCTTGACCTCAGATAATCCAGTTTCCACGAATATATATACTCTGCTGAATTCCTATGACGAGAGTCTTCTAGAAAACTTTCATGGCTTTTCAAACTTATTTTTACTTTATACATGTATGTCACTAAATTAGTTTTAATACACTTTATTTAAACTTTTCATAAACTTTGAAGTCAAGCGTCATAACCAACTCTCATTGTGTATACACTCTGCCACCTAGTATAAATAATGTTTTATCCGTTTGACGCACCATGCCCCGTTTCACGTTAATCCTTTTTAGACTGTTACGCTTTTGCATAGAACTTAGATGACCGTTGCCAAAAAAATGCATGGCTAGATGACATCAAGACCCAGGTCTTTATAAAAACACGGTGGCTATACCACGTGACTTTTTAATAGGTAGGTCACTAGCCTTATTTGAAGTAATGGACACTTTTTTAAGTATAACCCCATTAACAGTGAAAATGACCCGTATCTCATGTTTATCAATAACAACACTCTAAATTTTGCAACTCACCATTGCTTTTTATTTAAAATGTTAAGCAATTGATCCTAGTTCACGAAACTATATGAATTGAGATTTCAAAATGTATCCTCACTGAAATTATACTATAACGACAAACTAGTGTCTTTAAAAAACCATAACATTTGTAGTCATTTGTCAAAGTTTTTTTTTCGTAATGTTAAAGCAATGAGAATTTCTTAATTATTCGCAGAAGCATTGTTCAAACATCACTTTCTTGAAAACTAATTTAAAAATGATAGGTCACCAGCCTTGTTATTGAGAAAAATAAGCTGTTGTCTCGGGTGAGAGACATGTGTTGGAGGGGAGGCCATGTGTATATTGCCACTGACGTCATACATATAGCTAAATGAAACTTTAACTGGACAAATTGTGCGTAGTAAAAGACATACAAATAATATGTAGCATAAATGTATCCTTCTGAAAGCATTAAAACAGTTTAAAAGTCAACCTTTGCTAAACACCGACTTTTTGGGTGCTTTTAAAGGGAGGTAATAAATGTTCTTGATAAACTGATGTGTTTGCTATAGTTGTATGCATTAGATATGTTATAGTGATATAATTGCTCAAAATATTCCTTTTGTATGATTTTTAAAAGAAAACGTAATTGTTTGTGACATTTAAAATATAAAAGTATTTGATATATAGCTAAACTGCAGCGATCGTCTTTTAGTCAATTATCGAATAGTGAAAAAAAATCGTGTCACTTCATTTATAAAAGGAACGAAGATCCTGAAATTTAAAGCATGTGGAATCTAGCACATTTAGAAATAGGAAGGACACAATACTTTACACCAAACGCTTCGATCTTGCTAATGTCACACGTGCACGAGTCAATATCCATATTTATGATTAAGATGTAACAGAGGGTGAAACAAGTAAAATAAGGAATTCATTAAGATCCGACATCAAAAACCAAGTATTTTTAGTGAAACGCACTGCGGAAACACATATACTATCATTCAAACTAAAACTGCATGTCGACCTTTCCCTGTCACAAAACACGTGTGTACCTTTCCATTTCTTAAAAATGACTGCCAGTTCTGTTATTTCGGTCGTTATTCAAACATCTATGATAAATTTCACAGTAATCAATCACACACTGTATGTTCATATGCAACGGGTGCATGAAATTATGCCTATGTAGTACAACGAAGAAACTTGAAAGTTTATGTGATGCGTGTGTACCTTTCCGAACTTTTCAGTAGCTGAAAAAATGTTTTCCGAATCTTTGTAAAAACTACAAGGTTTTGAGAAAGTCAGTTACTACCGAGGAAAGAACGCATGTATATGCCGGTACTTTGCACTTTGTTTCACCAAAATCGGTCACGTAAAATCTGATATATGTTAAAATTCTTTCTATGAATCGACCGTTTTCTTTTTTCGTGTGTAGCTTTCCGAAAAGCCACGAGGTATAGCCACCGGGTAAAAAGTTGCTTAAGCAATGCTTACAATAAAATCTAAGGCACTGACACAATCACTGCCGTTTTACCATTCGATAAATGAAGGGGTTCACAGGCGTTAATGTAAACTAGAAGTGCCAGATCTTACTATCTCAGAAAACAAAGTTGAAAAGAACAAATACATCCACTTTTGTAACTGGTTGACCATTTCGAAACAAATGTGTCTTGGCTAACACCTCACTACTATCATTTTCCAAAGAAACTCATTTGCTCACCGAGAAACTGAATTGTTTTTCAGGTGATACCATTAGGGTAAAACAAAGAACGAAAAGCCACCTATTTACAGATACCCGTAAGAAAAAGCTCACAGTGATTAGGACTATCGTGCATAGCTAAGAAAAACACTACTTACATGTCACAGGCGCGTAAAAGTCATTATATTCAGGATTCGAAACAGGCTTAATATGTATGACCAATTGAAAATGTCCTCATCATCAAAATTGAACATGCAAATGAAAGAGTGTGGCGAGATACCTTGAAAATAAGTTGTACGGAGGGGAGACTTTTCCCATCTCTACTGTAACCTGACAGACGGTACAGACCGTATACACAGAAGGCGTAGATACGAACCAATAAAGAAGACATTGATTAAGTATGTAGTTTGTAGACAATTAATGACCGATCACATTATAAGTGGATATATTCGCTGGTCAAAGAGAACGCGAATAAGAAATTATCATAGATATGTTATTTAGTTTTTTGACGTGGTATACGAGGATATATTACCCGCCTAGATTAATATTACCCGAGCTGTTAGGCGGGTGATATATCCCCATATACCAATTTTATTATAATTATAATTATTAATTATTATTATTATATATAATTATTTTACATAAACAATTTGATTACCTTTCCCTTTCTTACATTTTGTAGGATTCGGTTCATTTTAATTCAATTAACGGCTAAACGTAAAAAGACCTTCAAAAACCCTAATGATACCCCAATATCACTTTGTGACGTCACTTCGTCATTTGATTACGTCACAAATCAGAATATACTAATACCTTGACGTAGTGTACGCAAAAACTCTCCTTTTAGCGTAGGGTACAATGACGTGATTATGTTAAGTGTATATTACCCAATCAAACGGCTGGAAATTTCGTGAAAGGGTGATAAATAGGTATATGGTTTGAACATTGGTTGAACATGCTTAATTTGCAAACATTTGACATATATTTGTCGATTGTTTAATGATATATCATTTGAATCTATTTACAGAATAAACGATTGATAGAAAACTTTTACACTGCCAAAAGGCATTATATTTCACGACATTTGCAGTAATTTGTTCCTCGATAAGATTAAACAAATAATACCTCCACTGCCTCTAGGAAACGAACCCGTAACCGGATGTCTTTTCAAAATCTTGATCAATGCCACTTCTACTCCAGGCATTCCGGCAATTCCTTCTTTGTAAGCGACAGCCATTACGATGCCGAATTCCTTGCCGTCGCAACCTGCTGGCTGATATACACGTTTTCCTGTTTTCATTGTATATTCTAAATATCCATTTTCTTTCGCTTTCTCAAGATCAGCGAGTGGTAAGACAACGTGTGCGCTCGTAATACAGCATGTACCGAACTTGTCGTGCTCCAAAAATCCTCCTAGTGTACCCCCCAGAATATTTCCCTTGTCGTCTGTTACACTTGCGTGAATTCCACAGCCAATCTTTAAGTACTTCTGGTAATCGTTCGGTCCATCATTAAAAACATTGAATCGTCCTTCAATAACATCGGTAGGGAAACCATCAATGTCTGCTGGAATCTCATCTTCATCTAGTAGAATAATATCCCTTACCTTTTTGTCAATATATATCGAAATACAGAGTGTATCAATTAATTCATGTTGCTTGCAAGAATTGAAATTGACAGATTTCACCGCGCATGGAGATATGACATTGATATTTTGGTGTTTGTCCATAAGCCATTTGGCATTATTTGATACGCATTGTTTAAGCTGTTTTAGTTTTTCGATGTCATACTTGCCATAATCGATTTCCATTTCGCGTGTCAAAACCTTATCACCTTCTTCACTCAAGTCATTTGTACATCCGAGTTGAACAATTTCAAAATCTATGTCTGGAATATTCGACAAAATAACGTCACTCTCGACCAAAAAGACAATTTTGTCAGCACTAGGCCTGTATGCCGGCCAAATGTTGGTTATGTTTTGTTCTATTTCTTTAATGAGCTCACAAATTTGTGCACAAACATTCTTCAAAAGTTTAGAACGTTTGCCAAATTGGCTATAAATACGTTTTAATTCAACATCTGTTGGTAATATCTTGGCACTCAGTAACGTTTCAGCCATACATTTATTCGGTTGTTTCATACATTTTGTCCAAGAGATCTGATCTGAAAGTGATTAAAACGCCTAATCACCTAACAAATGTTTTAAAAGATAGTGTTTCATGGGTTAAATAACAACATATTGTGTAACAGCTTTAGCATCAGAGATGAATGAGAAAAATGACCATGTCGCAAATCAATAAAAAGTTCAGACAATGTTTTAGTACTGTAAGCTGTCTTCAAAATAGAAACCCATATTATTAAAATGAATTATTTTGCAGAGAAAAGCGTTAAACAGATTATCATGAGATGGATCAAGCGGGTTGCATTTTAATCTATTAGTAGTTTCGTGTTAATGTTGCGAATAATAAGTGGAAGTTTCTGTTTTGACGTAAAGACTTGGCTTTTGATTGAAGATCTGTTTTACTTAGTCTGCACATTTTGTTCTTGAAACTACAATCTTTATATGGAAGAGATCATAACGACGTATCTGCATGATTTTCCTAAAAATATCTTACCTCTGTATTTTTTGTTTTCCTTTCGCTTTCTTTCTTTAAACAATTGCTCTGTTTCTGTTCGCTCTGATGTCACTGTTTGTGATGATCCAAATGCGATCTCCTATTGATAATAATTAATCATATTTGTCAAAACAACTCGAGAGGAAAATTTTTAAAATGTTCGCGATTAGACATACTCGAATTCGTATACAGTATGCTACTAAGTTATTATAATCTTCAGATTTAACTACAATACTGAGGTATCATATTATAACAATAATAAAATAATAATAAATTCTTTATTTCAAGAAGGTAACATGTACAGATATGCAAACACAATATTTACAACATCTTAGTTCAAACATGGCCTTCTGTAACATGGAAAAGGAAAAATGATTTCATACTCCATTTACATATTGAAACGACAATCACTCAAGAAAAGAAAAATAAATAATTGCATTTATACAAACATCTATCGAATAATAAAAATATTTAATTACATCTGCTTAAAAATAGTTTTTCAGTGACTGTTTGAATAAGTTCTAAGATGTAACTGAGCAAATATTTGTAGGTGCATTGTTCCAGTATTGTGCAGACATATAGGAAAATGAGGTGTACATGTAATTTGATCGTTGTTTAGGTGTTACCAAGTCATTGTTAGTAATTGATCAAAGGCAATATACATTATTACTGGAAAAGGTGAGCAGATCTTTTATATAAACAGACGCCATGTTATTCTGAGCTTTATATACCAAGACTGCCGTATGATAATGACACCTGTCTGCAAAAGACATCCATTGAAGTTCACGTAATAATGAAGAATTAGAATTAGTCGAGTCTTTTTTTCGAACTAATTTCGCCATTCTAATTTGGAGTTTATATATTGAGTTAATGCTCTTACTTCTTGCTCCACACACAGTGCAGCAATAGTCAAGTGTTAATAATATATATGCATTGTAATACATTATTTTCATATCGTCGTTTAGATAAAAACTTATTTTTTTGAATAGCGCTATTTTATTATTAATTTTGGAACAAACGTTTTGTAATTTTAACTTCCACGATAATGCATTGTCTATATAAATACCAATAATCTTTTGTGCAGTTACATTTTCAATTTTAGAGTCAGCTATATTTAATTTGAGCTGCAAATCATTTTTACTTCTTCGTTTGTGGCTCGTAGTTTTTATCATACATTTAGTTTTTGAATGATGAAGCGACATATTGTTTACTTTACACCAATCAGTAATTGCGTTCAAGTTTGTTTGCAGTTTATTCTGTAAGACATGTATATCAGAGTTTGATTCATAAAGGATAGAGACATCTGCGTATAAGTCGATGTTACCTGAGTCCATTTCATAGGCGATGCCATAAATGTATAGGAGAAAGAGAAGAGGTCCTAGGATCGAACCCTGAGGAACCCCGGAAGTTACTTCTAGTTTCTTAGATGATACATTATTTTCCTTCATGACTTGATTTCTATTGGACAAATATGATTCGAATAGCTTAATTGTGTTTTTAGAAAAATGATACAGTTCAAGTTTATGTAAGAGAATTGTATGGTCGACTAAGTCGAAAGCTTTCCTTAAATCAAGGAAGACTGCCCCAACGTACTTCCCAGAATCTATATCTTTTAACCATGTATTTATTAAGTGAATAAGAGCAGTGTGACAAGAATGCTGTTGGCGGAAACCTGACTGAGTGGAATGGATTATGTTCGTTGAATTTAGAAGCCGTGAAGCAACGTGTCGTTCTAATATTTTAGACAGAGTTGGTTAAATCGATATTGGTCGATAATTATTTGGGTCGTCTTTATCTCCATTTTTAAAAATTGGTATAACAAATGCTTCTTTAAAGGTCCAATACTAAGGAAAGTGAAAATTCAAATATACTTTAAAAAGCACAGAAATATGTTACCTTTAATAAAAAATGAAAGTTGGTATGTAGAAATTCTAAATAAATCACAGTACATGTACAATTATTTTTCTATTCATTATGAAGAAAGTTAAAAAGACCTGGGTAGTCATTTTGCTGATTCACTGAGATTTCAACACAATACACAACCTATTCTTTGTGTTCCAAACACTTTCTGTTAATTTTAACCTGCCAATCTTCATTATTTAGTGTCTTGCATAAGGTAATGTACTTGCCATTGAAATAACTGTCACTTATTTTTCGCTTAGTAATGGACCTTTAAACTTATTTGGAAATATTCCAATGCGAATGCTCTGATTGATAATATAAGCTATGGCTGGTGTAATATAGTCACCACAGAGCTTGATAATTCTTGGACCAATACCATAAATTCCTGTTGATTTTGTGGAATTTAATTTATTAATTATTTTCTTCACTTCAAATGCTGAAATGTAGTCAATATTGAAAGTAGAATATTTAAGCTTATTGTCAAGAATTTACTTGAGTTTTGAGAAGTTAACCATTACAAAACGCGTCTTTTCGATAATATTCGAAATATTGACAAAATGTTCATTCAAAACATTTAATATTTGTGATTAATTTTCTATGAACTTACATATGTATCATTACATGTATATATTAGTCTGGTAGGTATCGCGTTTTTATATTGCGTATCACCAGATATATTCTTGATACTTTTCCATTTTTTTTATTCTTTTTTTCTTTCACTGGCGAGTGTTTTCCTAAGGACACATTTATTATGTCATAGTATAATCGTACATTTCCACCGTATCAAGACCCATATTTAATAAATCATGCTGAAAAGAACATTCGTCAAACTTTTTAAAGCACCTATATTTAATTGTTTTATGAAATGATCCACTGCAGTTGTGACTCATTGAATGTGTAAAGCAAATCGGAAAATGATCACTTATACTGTAATTCGGAACTTTAATTCCTGTAATATTTTCTGTATTGTTCGAGTAAATATGATCAATAATGGTCGAAGAATGTTTAGTGATTCTTGTTGGGGTATCTACCATTTGTGTTAGGCCGTATTTCACAATTAGATTTCATTTTGCATTTTTAAAATATCCCGGCGTCTTATCGACAAAATAATTTATGTTCATATCACCAAGAATATGAGAATTATAGTTCAGTAAATCGTCTTTCTCAAGTAATATTTCAACATTTTCTATCCATGACTGTTTCGAGTCTGGTAGTCGATAAACGAAACTAAATAAAACTGACCTAGTGTTTGGAAATTTAATCTCAATACAAAAGGATTCGATATCAGTGTGTTCGAGATCGTATCGAAGTTTATAAGGGATTTTGTTAGTAATGTATACCAAAACTCTGCCACCCTTTTTATTCTTTCGATCCCTTCTCTCGAAGGTAAAGTGATTTATGTGCCGACTGCCATCATTAATATTATCTGTTAAAATGTTTCATATAATCCTATTACATGTATATCAGTAGAATTAGGCAGAGATAAATGATATTTTAGTTCATCTAATTTTGGCAATAAATGTTGGATGTTTAAACTAGCTACATGAATGACTTTCTTTTCGTAAGTAAATGAAATTATGTTATCACGATATTCATCCGATTGTTTACTATGATTTGGTTTAGATGTATTAGATGTAATATTGCTTTTATCGAGTTACAAGATCAAAATTTAGGATGAAAGAAAGTTAATTCGATGTACTAGTATTGAGAAACACAGACAAACAAGTTTTACTACAAACTATCCATTTTCATTCGATCAAGGAATAAGGACTCTTTGACTTAAACGTTGATGGTATTCTTGGTACTCGGCGTTTACAATACTGACAAAGATTTAAGTTGTGAGTGGCGCTCTATCCAGTTACAACAAGGATGCATTCATTACATTAAAGGTAATGATCACATCAAAGAAACCAAAGTAAACTTTCTCAAAGTTTTGCATTGTAATAAAAAAGCTATTTTCATTAAGAAAACTAAATTAGAAATCAATCTCATGTGTGAGAAAGAGCATTCACATTTGCTGCATCAACTAATTGAAGAAATGTTGGCCGTTGGATTATGTATGTAACTTAGATCTTAATTTGTCATGGACAGTAGTTGATCGCATCAATTCTATTGATCAATGTCACGGTAACGTTTTATTAAAACATTGAAGCCTTATTGGTGATACTATATCCCTGTTGAATCAGTCGTCAGTGGCTCAAAGGTCAATATCACAGGTGGGAGAAAAACGTTTTTCTTAAAAACAATTGTTTAGTTCTTGCTGGCGGGGATATGACCGCATATAAAGACATGGAGAATAGAACTGAATCCTCATTAAATAAAAATACTCATGTTCCTGATGTACAATGACGTTTTGCTGCAGAGGTTGGCATATCAATTTTATTTCTGACTTTAGTATTTACACCGAAGACATACTAAGGTGTGCCACAATAGAAGTAGAATAACAAAATTTGGGCGGTAGCTCTAGACCTGTTTTACTCACTATGTTATACAGAGCAAGACAAAGCCAAACTATCGATCGACGGAACAGCCAGAACCAATGTTCACTGCAGACAAACTACGTGTAAAGGGCATAAATATAACTCAAGTCAACTAAAACTTAATGATATCATTATAAAAAGTGGAAGTGAAATGTTTTCTTCAGAGATTCAAACGACAGATACGTTACATGAAAGATCGTATAAATCGGTTTAAAAAGCCAAATAAGAGGTAGGAACATACCCCTTTAAAAGGGAACACCGTCACGTTTCAACTAGCAATTACCAAGTTCCTTGAGTCAACATACAAGCAATACTACATAGCTGGATGGAACAAACGTGCATCTTTTATCTTGAACAAGTGCTGCACAAATGTTTGGATACTAGTAGTTAAAAGAACTGTTGAATGATGAAAATATTTGACACAAATGTACATATAGCCTCGGAACAGCTGAAGGCCAATACATTTCAATTGTCATTCTCGTGTGTTTAGTCAGTCTACCTTTCTGTAGAATAATTTGCCTTCATACGAAACAGTAGAAAAAGGTGTACTTGTAATAGCTTTCTTGACAGACATTTAAAGGTTTCTTGTATTGAAATCTTATAAACGCCTTGCAAAACTATGTACATATCTCATATTTTAGATGGTGATGACAGAGGTACAATACACAATTTAGCCTGATTATAAAAATCATGCTCAGGACTGGCATTCAATAGATGCAAATATTTGCGCGTTGAATTTCAGGGTATTAAAGTTTCAAATATATTGATATTTCTCATACAATATGTACTGTTGTTTAATGTTTAGTTCTATGTAAATTTATTTCTTTTATCTATATTTTGATAAGACTACTTCTTTTGATGACTTAAATGATGCCTGTCATATCTGAACTGTGTAGAGTTTCTGTTATTGAAATTATATTCTAGTTATTTTCTTTGATCAATGACTAGTATGATAAACATAGATTGCGTCATTTGTTTATTTGACATGTATATAGAGGGCGATGTCATTCCAAATACGGTTTCATGGTTACTTTAAAATTAATGCTTTATGTTACATCCTTTTACATATTAATATTCAGTCATTATTGGGCATACAGAAACCATCAATATCATGTTACAAAGCATTTTGCTCAACTTTGTGTATGATATAAAACAACTTAGTATTCTATATGAATGCAGGAGTAATTATTCATTATGATGTATTTCTTGTTGTATGATAACAACGATTGTTCAAGAACTTACCGTCACATCAGTCGTAGACTGGACGCTGGATGGTAACTGCGAATAACTGGAATATACATATAATTTTACTTTATCTCTCATTGCTCCCGTAAATTCCACGGTAAAATTGAAACACGTGACACAAGTTGTTCAACAATATAAATATATAACTAAATGAATTTCAGAATTAAATTTTAGGTTCAAATTTCGTTCTCTAATATATTTTTAATGACTATTTTATACTGAATGCCGGTTAGGACATGCTACAATGTAATTGCTTTTTGCCATTTTTTTGGCAAACTGCTTATCGCTAATTGCTATTACTTATTGCCATTTGCCGTTTGCCAGTTGCTTATTGCTATTTGGCAATTGCTGATTCCAATTGCTTATTGCTGTTTGCCAATTGCGTATTTGCTAATTGCTAATATGCTTTGTGATACATATCATTATTTAATGGCCTTTTGCGACCATATCTACGGTCCTACGTGAGGCCATATACGGCGCCTGTTTACTGTGTGCAGGTTTTGATTGCTTCCCTATTTCAAGCAAGAACCACCTATAATCACGCTAATTCTAACGAATAGACATGGTTACTCCGCTTGAAAACCCGAGATACGTGAATCACGCCCGACCCATAATACTTTTTCATACTATCTACGTAAGAACTGATTTGAATTTTATTTTAGAAACAAAGTAATTAAGAGTGTTTAGTTCTTGCTTGGTGTAGAGCAGCTTTCAAAACCTTCACACAACAAACAGGTGCCATATAGGACCCAACGGAGGACCGTATATACGGTCGCAAAGGGCCATTAAAAATGTCTAGCAAAAAGCATATTAGCGAGTAGCAAATAACAAATAAGCAATTAGAAACAAGCAATTGGCAATATGCAATTGGTAAATAAGCATTTGGGAAATAGCAAAATACAATTGGCAAATAGCAATTAGCAACTGGCATGTCCCAACCAGCATTCCATAATTTTAGGATAAAAGACAAACTGTACAGTTTAATCACAACAAATAAAGTATGTTAGCAATGGCATCCAATATTGTTAAGTATATAATATTTACGTAAATCAAATGATAGTCGTTAACGTATGTAAACGTATTTCAACAAAAATATTATATTTCATGGTGATTGTACCCGAAAATATTCAAACTTGGGCCCAGCATCACATAATCAGAGGGGTGGGTGTGTAGTGAGTGCAAAGTTTGTTTAAATGAGAAAAATGAGAGAAAACTTTAGAAAATGGCGGATAACGTGATTTCTTAACGAGGCCAAGCGCAGATATACCAGGAAAAGTCGTTTTCTTTACATTATGTGAAATTATATGAATATGCCGTTAGTCAAGGGTTATACATGTATGTAACTTCCATTCAGTTCCTTGTTCTTAATGATTCGAAGTTTTGAAGTTATTGAAGGTTGAATCTGGTCAGATTGAAGCTTTAACGAATAGAAACCGAAAGTGCCTCGTCCATTTTTCAAAATTTTCACCAAAAATAGATAGATGTTGATGCCAGATCGCTTGTTTTACGAGAAAATATATTGGAAATAATTACCTGTACTTCACTGCGATCATGAGTGTTTTCATACTCAAATGTCTTCGTTTATAAATACTTTTCAAAGACAAACTTGTCACGTGCGCTTCACTTAGTATACTCCAAGACAGAAATGACTACATATGTAAGTAATGAATTGAATGAACTGAGTATCTTTTAACACCGCATTAACAATTTACGGATCTATATACATGTAGGTTTATATAGGTCCGTGTATAACTGTATGTGACACATACACCAGTGTCTGCTCTACATTTCTACCTGAGACTGCCTCGACTTTGAACAAATTATTTTATCGTCGGTGTATCTTTCAAGAGCCAAATCCTATGCATCTAATTTGCACATGTAAATAGCCTCCTTATAATCTAAATTATATTAAGAGTAATAATTGTATTCATAAAACGAGTCAATATTTCCTCTGAAAGTGGATTGCAAGAATTATTTTAGTTTTCCCTTCTTTCTCGTCTAATACATTTGGTAGATCGTACTTAAAGATTTGAAAGATGTATTGCATATTATGCAGGTAAACCGAATTATATTGATATTATCTGATACATGTATGAAAAGCGCATGACTACAGCCCTTGTGAGATGTGTGGGTGGACTTATGTTAATTTGCATCAGCGCTAAAGTTGTTCAAAGACCATAGTTCGTTTCACGACACTGTGACAGCATCAGTTGATAATGTTTTGGTCCGACTTGGACATAAAATTAGGAAGTAAGCTTTGATTAACAAACACCGTGACGGTCGCAGTGTCGTGAAATTAACTAATATTTATATTTAAGCATATTTAAAAAAAATCCAAGAAGTGAATCGCTTTCACGTAATTTGCACATACATGTATAGTATTTTAGACTTTCGTGGTTGATGCTGATATGATATGGAAAAAGAAAAACAACGCACTAATAGTTTAAACATCTATAGGAATGTTTCGGCCATAAAGTATCTCCAGAATAAATGTATATAAATTCTTGATTGATGCTGAGTAATTCATATTTCCAACGCATCTGGAAAAAAAGGTAATTAGTTTAGCATTCAGGGAAAGTGCAATATACAACCTCAATTCAAAAGACATCTATTGGTCCGATCACAAGTCCAGCGTTAATCACAGATACATAAATGTAGGACATCAGTTTCAGGTCTAGTCCTAGAAAGACATGTATTAATGATAAAGGTGGATCGGAAAATCGAACCAGTCCGACGATCCTGACAAGTCCAGCGCGGGCAGGTGACATATCTTGGCCAAAAAGGCTCGTCTATATGTGACATATATACCGTATTAAAAGTTTTCGACCAGATACCAAATCACCGCACGGATAGATAATAGTGTTTTTTAAACATAAAAAGAAACCTGAACGTAGCAGTGATATAAACTATGTAGCAGCCGTTTGAATGGGGACATTTAGAGCGATATAGAAACCAAGTAGTTCGCTGATGCCGTTTGGTTTTCTAAACTGATTTAGTGTTTAGCCTAACCATTCGGACACGATGTTGTCAGCCCACAACCACTGCTAAACCTTGTTGATTTCTTTTGGTCTAGATATATTAATAGAATCTAGATATAACATAAAACGAAAAGGGAATGTCGACAACTTCAAACAAGTCGTATACTACATGTAAGTGAATCTCGCGTGACAAAGTTGTTTTTAAAAAGTATTTAAGTATAAAGCTTGTCTAAAATATGTCTTTGAAAGAAGATATTTGAGTATGATCACATTCATGATCGCAGTGAAGTGCAGGTAAATATTTTCTCGTAAAACAAGCGATCTTTGACCTTAACATCTATCGATTTGGGTGAAAATACAACAAGATGAAACTGCTAGACATAAAATAAAGTTACCCTGGAACAAATCAAAATCTAAAAAAATGAAAAAAGTATTATTACATCCATAAATTTGTTCTTGCAAATGTTTCAGTACGTAATTCAGCATCTAGTTCCCTAACGATACAAATTATAAAGAAAGTAATTTGATTTATCTGCCTGTAAAGAGACGAAATTTCACTGTGCACAACATTTGCCAAATACCCTGCTTTCCAATCTTATCTAACTATTAAATAAACGAATATTAGATAATAAGAAGTAAGCGAAGAGCCAGTGTAAGAAGTCCTAAGATGTATTTACGTTGATCATAAATGGTTCCATTTTGAAAGCATGTACTTGTTTACGAATTTAAAGAAAATGAACCATCCCATATTTTCCAACATAAATGACTTGTTAGTATTATCATCAAGCCTTGAGCTATAACCTTCAATATAAACGCCCACACAAGTAGACTTTCCAACATTTTTGCGGTTAATTTGATTTCAGTCAAAATATCTATAATCTTTTTATACTAACAATATTCAGGTTTGACTTTATCTTGACTGTACAAAGTTGCTCTTACCTCTTATTTACATAAAAGGAGAGAATGATAGAGATTTAAGTGCAATAGTAACTTTTGGCTTATTACCCTCGCTTCCTACGAATACAAAAAATTATCAAACCGATAGTAATAACGATTACAAGGAAACACGCTAAAGGTAACATCCACTCGACAACATGTCCTGTAAAAGAGAATGAAACAAAACTTTTCTAAAGTTAAAAAGTTTACTAAGGCGTGAAAATTTAAATACTTTTATACACGTCTAACAAAATTTGATTTTTTAGACTCGGTCTATAGATAGTTCGGCACATTTCCATGCTGACGGATCTCATTTTTTTTAGTATTTTCAACTGTAAGCATTTTCCGTAAAAGATTCAAAACTATCTACACTACCCTGTGTATTAAGGTGTAGTGTTTTTTCTTGAAAGTATATATTCAAACAAATAAAAGTTTCTTATTGCTTTAAATGTGATTTATACATCCATGTAGAGATCAGAGATCAACGAACTAAGATATTTAACGTTGAAAAGCTTGGTACAAGTACAAGTATTTAGGTTCTCTAAATTAGTTAATGTATTCTGATTCTGTCTCACCTTTTTTCAAGTCATCCAACTGAGTTTGCGGTTTCGAGTCTAACCAATGAATACCTGTAAATACACACTGGGAACGACTTGTATCGCATCCATGTGTTATAAGGCCAAAGCGAAAACGGTTCTTACAGTGCTTTATAGGCAATTTATCGACTTTTTTTGACTCCACAGTTAACCAGTCGATTGGTTTCTGAAATATAATTGGTCTTATTTTGTACGATAAACGTTCATTGACGATGGGTTAACAGGACAGTGCATACAAGTTTCGGAGGATTGTGCTATAACTATAAATTAATCTAGAAAAAAACATAAAACAATTTTCACTACATTAGCAAAAGCGATGTTAACAGAAATCAAAATATTAACTTGTCGTATGAAACATTCTAAACAATCTTAAGGTACCGGCCCCGACAAAAGCCAAAGTCGTAATATTTTAAGTGACACACACTATTTTCAACGCATAATGATTATAATCTACCGTAATGCGGTCGGACAAGCAAATATCACTTGGAATAAGCTTTTTTTCAAAATTATATAAACCTAAAGCAGTGCAAATATAAAAATCTTCAACCCGGATCGAAGTCAAAAAGTATTCCGAGCGTAATGAATACAGGAAACTAAACGACGATAACGTCGTTAGCATGACGTCATGTGTGACATTCTTTCTGATGATGTTTCCCGCTGTTTACGACATTGAATTGAAAAAAATCAACAAAAGTAGAGTTTTAAACATAAAATAAACAGCAAAATCGTTGCTATCGATGTAATATCACGTTAATTTCAATCGTGAGCACCACAATTAGTTATTGGCCTGGGGACTGAAAGTCCCCAAGGCCTAAGTTAGTATACCACATTTCAAACCCTGCAAGAATTTTAGCCGTGCTATGTGCGAATAACAACTGTAAACATGCGCTATGCGAAAGTAGTGCAAGACAGACCAGATCAATCTTCTGTTTGAATGCCGCATATGATAAGAACATGTTATAAATAAAAATAGTACATAAAACTTCAAACGACTGCAGGAAGGTACATAGCTTACGTGCTGCATTACACATTTTTTTCTGTTTTAGAAATTAATGCGCTGTTAGCTGATTACGAAGATAATCATATGCATATCACGGAAAAGTACGAATATGTACGGAAATTTACGAAAACGTACGAAGCTCGATATAAGAGTTTGTAGTTTGATTTTCAAATTTCCGATGTTATTTCATTGACAACTTTGTTATTTACGAACGATAACATATATATTTACCTAAAAATAAATTTCTCTAAAAAAAGATATAATTTACGTACATTGCCGAGAATGAACTAACGTGATCAAATTCACCCGCCATTTATCGAGGAAGCTGCATGTCGAGGCCCAGTGAACGGTTTCACTGATTACAACTACAAGGTAACCCAGAATCATTTTTGGTTTTCTCTGTTATACACATTGTACAGTACTGTATTTATATTTCATTGCTGGTATTGCTTTGTTTATTTCTGTTTCAAGGTCTTGTCATTGGTACACAATAATTTTCGATCCACATCATCAGATCATATCGCTTGAAGTTGTACAAAACGCAGATCGAATTATTTGTACTGGCTTAAACATTTTATAATGTTGACTATGTGATTATTTTTCATTTAACGTACATTTCATAATAAAACAAACTTCCCTGTCACCCATATATTTGTGAATCATTCATTCTGTGTCATATATTGAATTTCGTCCTCTGCACATTTCGACCCGCGCTTTAGGTAAGATTCAACGCAGAACACGTAGGTGAAAAGTTGTTTTTCGGGGAGTTAACCTATAGGCCCCAGGCCTTCAGCGCTCACAGCGCTTTGATTTTTACTCGTGTGGCGGAACCACTGAGAAAATATGACTTTTGGTGCCCACTCGGTGAGATTATTACGTGATAAAACGGTGATATTACATCGAAACCAATATTGAGCATAACTATTTCACCGTTTCGAAAAGATACTTGCCAGTCGCTGTGGAAGTACATAATCTGCACGTAGCACAAAGTCATGAGTAAATACAAATTAAGATTAAACCAATATACCAAGCTACACTATACCTGAAAAAACGGTGTGCGGATGCAAATTTGGTATCAATTGCACATAAAATTGGTGAAACAAAAAACAAAAACGAATTATGAGAACTTCAAGAAAAATACTTCATAGACCCCTAAGTCCTATAATTAACTACCTTGCATAATGTCTGCATAGACTCACACCAAACTATCGTGTGCGATAGATAGTCGTAGTTCATCAATGCTTCGGTTTCAAATCGAGTAACTATAGCCGTAGTTGAACAGTAATCAGACGTGTTGTTGGTTTCTACACTTAGCTGTGAATTTGATCGTGCTGAAATGTTTTATGTTAATATTATACAATGCACATTACAAACAGTTTACATATATAGCTTAATAGTATCGTTAATATCAAACGCAATGTTGTGATGTAATTAACAAACTTGCAGCTGAAATACTATTTGCTGTAATAGCTTCGGATCACGGAAAACACAACGCTAAAGTTTGATATGACAATGTATATATGTATATATACATTTTGTAATTGATTCTTGTATATTGTTACCATGCAACGTTTTAAATGTTTGTTAAAAAATGAAACTTACTACACATATCAGATGTATGAAAACTTTCAAGAATATGGCAATATCTATCATATCACAAAACGTCTACTGTTTTGAGGTGAATTCTATCTTTAAAATGTTTAATTTGAACCATTACTAACACATGTTTACAACTACGTGTACTTCCCATGGGATGATTGTGTCGTTTTGTGCTTTAGGTTTTCTTGTAAGTCTTTATTTTTACGTTCAGCTTGATTTTCACAAGATCGGTCAAATTAGAAAAACATGTAACTTGTCCGTCGAGTTTGCAAAACAACTATTACATCAACAACAAATGCATAATCTTACCCTCAAGTTTTGGCGGAAAAATAGTTAAGTCACTAATTTTCGTTGAGAGCCCTACGCTGTTGGCAGCTTGAATTGTTGCTTTTACAATTTTGTCGTCTTGAATATTTATTACTGCGTAAAAGTTCGGATGCGACACATTCACGGTCATACCATGCCATTTAAAAATGTATACAACATCTTCCGGACTATCATGTAGTTCACACCTGTTCAAAGGCTGAAAGCAACCGTAGTTATCACTCAGTGAGTCAGAGATACCAGCTTAATATAATCTCTCCAAACTTGCATTGCTATTTTAAGATCAAAATACTCAGAAGAACAGCATGAAATCGGAAAGTTGTGAATGCATTTTATGCCTTTTAATCCATTTATGTGCAATACACTTTTTAAATGGTTACTTTGTTGAAGATAATCGAGACATATACTATTTTTACTACTGGTTTCTAATTTGTGATACATGTAGGTATGGCGAACCTTATGAAAATGGACTAAATTTTAGGAAGTACATTGTACATGTACTTACTTGGTTTAAACGTAAATTATTGAAACATTATGCTATTAAATTTCGCTTTTATAATTAATATATGCTGAATATTCAAATTAAGGTTCTGAAGTCGACACAATTTAATATGACTACTGTGATGAAAAATAGGTAAGAGTAAACGACACCAATTTTTTGTTCATACAGTTGAAGCTTTTTAAGATGTGTCAAGTATAAAAAGGTCCATGGTAAATAAAATGGAATACAAGGTATACAGCGTCACTGCTAGACAGTCACGTGTATTCACAGTAGGAGACTTGATCAGTAACCGACTGGCTTGTGTTCATGTGTGTCTACAGAAAACGGATGCCCCCCGGCCATGTGTTTTAGACACAAATTGAGCCAAAATATATTGAAATACCATCATGTACTACTATATCAAAATGTGTGACATTGACCTTTGATCTAGGAGCACAGTTCATAGATAGGACACATCGTGTTTTTAGGTTGACTAGTCTGCCAAATTGTTTCGAAACACCAATATTAAAAATAAAGTTATGAACAAGAAACGATTTTCAAACAATAATCTGCTGTGACCTTGACCTGTGATATATATGGGCCTAGTTTTCACGAATGAAACATTGTCTTAATGTGCCAAATGATTACCATATACCATCATGTATAAAGAAGTTATTGACCAGAAACGATTTTCCAACGAATGAAAGCTAATACTAACACACGCACACAATGTTTCTATTTCATACGAATGAGGACCTTGACTAAAAGGAGACATTTGTACATGTATGCAATATCCGTCATTCTCCCTGTATCTCTGATTAAAATCACTGTGAGGCGTGTTACAAAAATGTTCACAAAGTCGTCAATACAAAGTTTCTTCAAAGATCATTCGTTTAAATAAAACAGGATATTATGACACAAGCAATAATCCAGTTATCTCTACATATGACTAAAATGTGTTATATTTTTTGGACTTACTCTCCAGTCTTACGACACCTAATCAGACAAGGGTTTAATGTGATAAGTGGAAATAAAAATGTAATAATTAGTATACCTACGCTAAACATGGTTATCTTATTCACTTTTTTCCATAAATCGCTTGAACTTTGAAAACACATGTTAACTTACCGTAAAATACACTGTTACCGAAATGTTTCCATTTTCTGGTAAATGTTTGATATCGTACAGACCTTCTACTGTTGGTGGCGATTTATATGGAACTGACAAAAAAGTTATGATATCAATACAGTTATAACACATCCCATTGGTGGAAACTACATGTCGATACCTTGAGCGGTATAAACTCGCTACTCTATTTTTAGATACACATAAAACATTTCCGTGTAAAATGTCTGCATAATGTTATCCCAAGTTAGGAGATAATACTCTTTCAAATATATTGTTTAATAATCTGCTTAGTTAATACACCTGCATAGTTTACTGTAAAATGATTATTTATAACAAATGTAAAGGTAAAAATATTAATGAAAGAAAAAGACAACACACGAACAATTATAAAACTAATACTTTTATAGGAAATTACAAGAGCATTTAGTTACAGATATATGCCCGATCGAAAGAACAATGGCATACACGCCTAACTTAAAATGATACAATGTTACATGTATATACAAATTCACAAAGGCAAATGTGATACCATCTGGGTTAAGCTGTTTTGATAAAGAAACCTCATCACTCCAGTAGCCAATGACAGAGCTGTTAACCATGAATTTACATTTGACACGAAGAGAATACTCTGTGTGGGGGTTTAAACGGCACATTCCAGGAGAACTGTATACACCAGTTTTGGCACTGTATAGAACGGTTTTTGTCTGTAAAAAGAAAATCTTAAAACTGACAGATAATAAAACAACTTTGTTTCATGTAAAAGTTGACCTTGATAATTTTTAAAAGTTCATTATCTCAAAAAGTTGACGGTAAAAACTTTTCATTTTTTTCATATCACAGTCCATATATTACTTGTGAAAGTTCCGTAATCTGTAGTGATGCCCCTTCTCCGAATCGTTTGCTTCACTATTGTAATTTTATTTGTGTGATATGTCTCGGGACATAATTGGGTAAAAGGTATACCTTTTCGGCATAATTGGTATTGTTTGTTTCCCGTGTTTAACTCGTAGACTTTAAATACATATTTTGTAATTCTGCAATGCCTGCACTATATACAGGAACATTAGAAAACACTTGAAATCCAAAGGAGATATACTTTTAAGGGTACTTTTAAATAAAGCTTGTATTTCTAGTAGGGTCGGGTTAACACGAAAGCGTTATATCTTTTTAATTAAACTGTGAAAAGTCTTCAGATTGTGCGCAATAATCAGTTAACAGATATATTAAATGTATCAGGGTTTGAAATAGTGCCCTTTGGGGGAATACTACCTTAATGCCAACTTATGCTGACTACGTATTCGAAGATAATCATATGCATATCACGGAAAAGTGAGGATACAGTATATACGGAGCTCGAAAAAAGAGTTTGTTATTTGATTTTTAAATTTATGACCTAATTTAAACCAATACCTTTTTACGAACGATTAGTACATCTAAATTCAGCTAAATTAAATTTATCTTAAAAAAGATAATTTACATACATTTGAGACATGGACGTCACGAAATAAAGACAATGAAGTACAATTCAATTAAAAGATGATGTGGAGTTAATAACTACCAATCTATCTATAGCCAACAAGCTTTCAGCGCAAACAGCGACCGAGTTAATCCCAGAAAAAACACAAATTTACATTTTTTAAGGGACGTGGGGCTGAAGACTGGAGCAAAGTAAAGTTTTCGTCCTTATACACATATTATATGTTAGTCCCATCATTTTACACCCATATTTGAATAATGCATTTGCAGAGTATTCCTTTTCAGCGTCTTAAGTTTTTTTATATAAAGATTTTTAGGTTTTAGGTTCTTAACGGTACACATGTAAAATAGAATAATGATTTGATTTTGAAATGTATAATGACTATTTTCTCATAGTCTCTTATAACTCATTTTTTAATGCAAAATAATTTTGATACTTTGTATATAATTTTATTTGCAATGTGATATTATCTATGAAATGTACAATAATTAGACTGAAATAAACAATAAAATATTACATATTCTTCTAGATATCAATGTGTGAAATGTCAAGTCAATCAAGTTTGACCGCAAAACAATAGGGGTCCTGTGCTGGTTACGACCAACCTTCACACCAAGTTTCAAGATTCTAGGCCTAAGCGTTCTCGAGATTTCATCCGGAAACCAGTTGGTACACGAACAGACCGACCGACT
Source organism: Saxidomus purpurata (assembly GCA_022818135.1). Classification (NCBI taxonomy): domain Eukaryota; kingdom Metazoa; phylum Mollusca; class Bivalvia; order Venerida; family Veneridae; genus Saxidomus; species Saxidomus purpurata. The sequence continues at coordinate 42,256,431 of JAFMSR010000009.1, read as the reverse complement.
TACATACCGACCGACCGACCGACCGACCGACCGACCGACCGACCGACATCTGCAGAGCAATATTCCGCTTTTCTTCGAAGGGGGGTGGAGGGGGGCCATAAAAATGGAAAAAAATACTTATTTATTTAGGAAATGGCATGAAACAGTGACAACAAATGCAGAACACATTTTAAACTATACAATATATTATACATTTTACTGTTTCGAACAGTTTAAGCGTATGTATAAAAAAGAAAACAATGACTTTCCACTGTATCACAAACTCTGTAATATGCATCCTGAAAGTCGGGAAAAGTTATTTTGAACGTGTATTTATGCTCCAATGTTATAGAATAATTTAAGTGAGTTTCATAAAGCAGAAACTGTAAATTTTGTTTTAATTTAGAAAGCATAATGAAATACAGAAAAAAGCTGCCATATTTTGACATTTTTAATTACTTGTGAAACAGAAATGAGAAAGAGAAAGAATTTGAGGAAATGAATGGTAAAATTCACCATCAACATAAAAAATGGATGAATTCTGTTTTAATTCAGATGACATAATCTTTGGAATATTACTAAATAACATGAAAAGGTACGGTGCCCGTGAAGTGACATGTGATACATTTTTTTTATTTCGTAATTACGAAATACATTTCGTATAAACGAAATAAGATTTCGTAATTACGAAATAAGATTTCGTAAAAACGAAATGTTATTTCGTAAAAACGAAATCTTATTTCGTAAAAACGAAATGTTATTTCGTAAAAACGAAATGTATTTCGTAAAAACGAAATGTATTTCGTAATTACGAAATAAGATTTCGTTTTTACGAAATAAGATTTCGTTTTTACGAAATAAGATTTCGTTTTTACGAAATAAGATTTCGATTATACGAAATATATTTATTTCGTTTTTACGAAATCTTATTTCGTTTAAACGAAATGTTATTTCGTTTTTACGAAATAAGATTTCGTTTTTACGAAATGTATTTCGTTTAAACGAAATGTTATTTTGTTTTTACGAAATCTTAGTTCGTTTTTACGAAATCTTATTTCGTAATTACGAAATACATTTCGTGAAAACGAAATCAGATTTCGTTTTTTACGAAATAACACTTCGTTTAAACGAAATAACATTTCGTTTAAACGAAATAAATACATTGCGGTAAAACGAACTGTTATTTCGTAAAAACGAAATATTATTTCGTAAAAACGAAATCTTATTTCGTAATTACGAAATACATTTCGCTTTTACGAAATAAGATTTCGTTTTTACGAAATAAGATTTCGTTTTTACGAAATAAGATTTCGTTTTTACGAAATAAGATTTCGTTTTTACGAAATAACATTTCGTTTTTTTTTTACGAAATCTTATTTCGTAATTACGAAATACATTTCGTGAAAACGAAATAAAATTACGAAATAAGATTTCGTGAAAACGAAATAAGATTTCGGTTTTTACGAAATAACACTTCGTTTAAACGAAATAACATTTCGTTTAAACGAAATAACATTTCGTTTAAACGAAATAAATACATTGCGGTAAAACGAACTGTTATTTCGTAAAAACGAAATCTTATTTCGTAAAAACGAAATCTTTCGTCTGATCGTTTTTACGAAATAAGATTTCGTTTTTACGAAATAAGATTTCGTTTTTACGAAATAACATTTCGTTTTTACGAAATAAGATTTCGTTTTTACGAAATAACATTTCGTTTTTACGAAATAACATTTCGTTTTTACGAAATAAGATTTCGTTTTTACGAAATAAGATTTCGTTTTTACGAAATGTATTTCGTTTAAACGAAATGTTATTTCGTTTTTACGAAATGTTATTTCGTTTTTACGAAATCTTATTTCGTAATTACGAAATACATTTCGTGAAAACGAAATAAAATTACGAAATAAGATTTCGTGAAAACGAAATAAGATTTCGTTTTTTACGAAATAACACTTCGTTTAAACGAAATAACATTTCGTTTAAACGAAATAACATTTCGTTTAAACGAAATAAATACATTGCGGTAAAACGAACTGTTATTTCGTAAAAACGAAATCTTATTTCGTAAAAACGAAATCTTTCGTCTGATCGTTTTTACGAAATAAGATTTCGTTTTTACGAAATAAGATTTCGTTTTTACGAAATAAGATTTCGTTTTTACGAAATAAGATTTCGTTTTTACGAAATAAGATTTCGTTTTTACGAAATAAGATTTCGTTTTTACGAAATAACATTTCGTTTTTACGAAATAACATTTCGTTTTTACGAAATGTATTTCGTAATTACGAAATAAAAAAAAAGTATCACATGTCACTTCACGGGCACCGTAAAAAGGAATGTGTTAAACTTTCTTATATTTTTGATGAAGTCTTTAATTTGTACTGTTTCAAATGAAATACAGAAAAAAGCTGCCATATTTGGACTTTTTTTTAATTACTAAAGAATAAAACAATAAAAAGTGATCAATTGTTAATATTTTCTGAAATTACACATCAAACCCTCGTACATAACACTTAAGGTCCGCAGTTCCTTTGAGTGATTACTGCCTCGGAATTTCATAAATGCCCTTGCACTGAAACCCTTGGAAAATTATTGCATGATCGGAGCAATTGTGATTAAAAGCCAGGAATATATAAGGCTGCACGTTTTGTCCCAGCCAAGTTTAATTTTCTGCTTCCTATTAAGTATCAAGTATCAAGTATCAAGTATTAAGTATTAACTTTATTCTTCAACACAAAAATTTGTTAGTAAAAATGTTTTCTCTTGTTAAGATAATACATTCTTCATTTTGTCATGCAAGACTGAAACTTAAACTTTTAGTGAACACAACACCCTTTTCATTTACGTTTCAGAACTTTACTTAAATAATGGTATCATTAACTGTTTTGGTCACTTTTTTCTATGTAATTATCTCATAAATCAAAAACAATATTGTTTTTGATTTATGAGATAATTACACATTTATACGTGAATAAATAAAAAACATTATTGTTTTTGATTTATGAGATAATTACACATTTATATGTGAAAGAAAAGGGAGGAATTCTTTAATCTAAGCGTTTGGTGTCATCTTTTTTTGTTAAGTACGTGCTCAATATAGATGTTACATTCAACTAGAATTCAGAAAGTCATATCGCCATATTTTTCTCTTTTTTTCAATATGAATTCAATCAAATAAGGTTTTTTCAAATAGCACTGTGAAACTTAGTGTATAGCTTTTTGTTCTAACGGAAATGAGAATAACGTTGATATTATATAAATATCATATGATATTTATTTTATTATACCGAACAAAATTAAGTACATAAAAAAGTTTTAAAATGTTTTAATTCATTTAATTAAACAAGTTTAAGAAGGTAAACAAAATATCACATATATCAGGAATGATGTTTTTGTGTACACATTGAATAGTGACGCCACTGTTGTTTGTGTATAAGGGAGACAATCACGTCAGGATTTAGCTAAAATATTGAAGCAGTTATTTGCCCTAATATGACAGTCACATGTCCTGACAGTCAATTTTTGCTTGGTCACGTGTCAAAAAGGTTGAAAATGTTTCTGATAGTCAAAATATCTCTTTTTCGGATAATTGGATTTCACCATTGTAGACAAAAGTGAGGTATACTAATAAGTAAATAACGTATGTGACATCGAGTGATAATGAACATTAAGCGAAGCATCACATTTCAACATCACAAACACAAGAAAATAACATGCAACTTCACCTATCACTTATTATTTAGATAAAGTGTGTTTTGCAAATTAAATTATATTTGTACGTAAAAACAAGCAAACGTTTTAAACAGTTAAAGAAGTACAGCAATAGTAATTTTAGGTCACCCTTCGAATACTCAATTGCACCCGTACAAAGCAGTGTCGCTGGGCCGGTGGTGTCCAGCGACACAAATACATTGTTAAGAAATAATGCGTAAATTCAAAAAGAATTTGCTGCTATTTTATATGTATGTTTACAAAGGTATATTAAGCAAGTTAAAGCAAATGTGAACTTTGTATTACATTTTCATATATAAGCTTAACTCGCACCTGTTTATCTGTGCAGTTAGAAGTAATCGCCAGGGCACATGTATAATCCATTGCCGACTGACCAAAATGCCAATGCCACGTTATACAGTTATTTTGTCTCATGTACACTGTGAAATTCTGGACAGGTGCAGGTTTCACTGAATTTAAGAATGACATGATAAAATACAAGAGTTAAAAGTTATATTTATTCACAATCTTAATTTACTCATGTTTTCATGTTAAATATTTCAAGTATTGTGGCATTAATGTATTTCAATTAGTATAAACATTCTATTTAATACAATAATACACTGTGATTGATGACTTACCAATATCATTACTACTAAATTCTGCGACACTTGTATCTGTGATAATCTTTAATCTTATGTTACTTAGTACCACCTTCACATATACTTTTGCTGGATAATTAATAACTGTCCAAGAACAAGTATGTGACGTCTCATTAAGGCAAGGCTTCCATGAAACATGATTATTTGTTCTGAAAAAATCAAATAGGTAGATTACAATTTGAATAAAACAATTAATAATACAAGCAAAACTGATTAATTATTAAGTCTCTAATTGTCGTTTATATTCTCATTTTGTTATTGAAAACAAATATTTTTATTTTTTATTGTTATTACATCGGCTATGTTGTTTCATATACCTATAAAAGGTCTAAAACGTGTGACGTGATTTTGTCTCTTTTGCTTAATTCACTTTTCATCATGTTAAGTGGAAACAATCCTGTTCTATTCACACTCAGCGGTTCTCACGTTTAGTAAGTACTTATAAAAAAACTTCTACTTTTATAAGTACATTGATCTTAATTATTCCTTACTGCTGGGTATTAATCACTGAGTTAGGTTCCGTTGAGTAGTACATTTGCAGAGATTCATCATGCGAAATGTTGAACTTGCAC